>JAHBCN010026278.1:0-10725 GCA_019359885.1 Listronotus oregonensis | reverse complement strand
TTTAGCTCAAGCGTCGTTCAATGATTTCGGGATAAAAACAAAGTAACAACAGACAGAAATGGATGGGGAAATTTAACATTTTTGTACTGTTGTTGAAAATTTTTTTCTGGAAATTTTTTAAATTTTTTTGTGTTCCAGGGCACCTGTGATTTTTTTAAAAAAATTAAAAACCAATTTTTTTTTTGGGCATGCAAAAAATCGTTTTTTTTTTTTTCTAAAAACGAAGTGAAATAAAAAAAAAATACAAAAAATGAAAAGTTGTTTTTTTAGACGTTAATCAAACAACAAATTTTAAAGTTAAAAAAGGCAGTGGCGTACTTTTTTTTCCCCAATTTTTCCAACTGGACCAAAATTTTATTTAGGCTAATCACCTCTTAAAAACAATAATTTGCCAAATTTCAAAAGAATCAGTAAAATTTTTTAAAAAGTTTTCACCCTGTATCTTAAAGACTGTATTTCCGACCTATCTTATAAAAACTTTTTCTCATATTTTTAAAGAAATCGCTCATTACAATATCTTATCTTTTTTTTCCCTCGTATAAAAGCGTTGGTAATTTTTTTTAATAATTAGAACAGAAAAATTTATTTGGGCATTCATTTTATACCTAAAAGACGCATTCTCACTGTTAGATTTTAGTTCATCAACATTAGTAAATTCACTAAAATCGGTTAAGTTTTTGGTTTATACATTTTAGGCGAAATTGAGAAAAAAAAATTAATTGCGATAGGTGCATTTGTACGTACAGGTGTAAAATGTGTTACTGATTTACTAATTTAAGAACTAAAAAAAAGTATGTAAGGATGTGGTAGACATTAATAAAATGCAGTTTTCGAATACGCGACTGGATCGACACTCTTCTAAAAAACTTGTTAAGGAGAATAAAGATGTATATAAAAATCACTTAAGAATATCTTGATAAAAGTTTTAAGAACTACAACTAAAAATTGGGTCCTAAATCAAAAAAGAATAAGGTTATGCAAAAATATCTTTCAACAGCTTTGAAATAACAACCTAATGCCTTTCTCCAGCATTTCTATTTTCATGATAGGCTAGTGTATGATTCCAGAGACAGAAATAACTTTAATATAATTCTATAAATTTGATCATACTTGTGAACCACTTTAAAGTAATATATTTGCTTAGTGATGGAAAATTATCAGAAATATATATTTGGAAATATTTCCGAAAATATCAGGAAATTTTGGAAATATATGGAAATATTAGAAATATTGGAAATATATACTACAAAACTAAACATTTAATGAAGTTTATCATAGGTAATACCATAAATTCACAGATTTTGCCGGATATTCAAGAAAGCGTAACTCGAATAATTTTAAGAAACGAGTTAAATTTTCGAAGTATTCAAAACCAGGCAAAAAATATTTGGCCTAAAATCTAAGTATGAATGGTATTTGGTAAGACAATTACGCAAATGAAACAAAGTTAAAAGCAAAATGATAATTAATCAACAACATTAAATTCAGTCGCTACTGAGATAACAATGGACGACACGATTGATAGAATCGTAAATGTACCAATTTTTTTAGCCAGTAACTTTTTTTCTTTTATTCGATAGCAAATTTCGGTTTTTAAAGTTTTAAATGGGGTTTTTTTACATACGTAAGTGAAATAGTTATTGACCAAATGTTAAAACGCACAAACCATAATACAGGGTGTTTCTTAATAACATGCTAATATTTAAGGGGGTTATTCTTGGATCCATTTTATGAAAAACACTTCATGAGAATACAGGGTGTCCCACTAAGGGTGGCGAGGTACGTTATTACGAAAACCATAGGCCCTAGAGCCTCGGGGAAAAAAAATTAACTACTAAATCGGCCAAAGGAAATTAAACGAAAATATTTTAAAGCTTTTAGAATGACCGCTAGATGGCGTAACTGCTAAGACAAAACAAAAAATTTTTAAATTAAAACTTACCGCATTTAAAAGCAAACGTGCTAACAGCAATATGAAACAAGAACACTATTAGAACACTAACTCTATTAAACAGAAATTATGATAAAAAACAGTATTGTTTAAAAAAAGAACAAAAACGAAATGTCTTTACAAATGTTCAAAATGCTTTCCATTATTTTTAATGCAACGGTGGTGCTTAATACGGCTGCTTCAATTTAGGTCCTGGAATTTGGCAATAGCCTTTTGAATCCTTTCAATCATATTTTGTGGGTAGTAGGACGTGTCTGAAAAACAATGTCTTTTACTCTTCCCCAAATAAAAATCGAGCACAGTAAGGTCTGGGGATCTAGTGGATGGAAACAAACTTTTTCCTTCCTATCCAACAGTTTGTTGATTTGGCTAAAAGTTACGAACCCTCTGAGAAAAGTGTGTCGGACATCCATCATGGTGAAACCACATGTTTATTCTTGTTTGTAGAGGAACGTTTTCTAAAAGAGCCAGTAAGACGTTTGTTAAAAAGTTAAAAACCATCAAAAATAAACGGTCACCCAAAATGCCACACCACACATTCACACTCCATCGTTTTGATGATCTACTTTACGCATCCAGTGAGGATTATCTACGGACCAATAATGCATATTATGCAAATTGACACCTCCAATGCTCGTGAACGTAGCTTCGTCAGTACATAGTATGCGGGACAAAAAATGGAGATCTTTTCCAGTTCTTAACCAGTAACAGTGGTCTAATCCTCTGTCAAAATCAGTTTCCAAAAGAGCCTGATGCAATACAATATGAGATTGAGAATTGAGAATGGGTGTAGTTTATGGTATTTTAAAAATTTAGATTCACCGACGTTTTACTAATTCCTAAACCAAAGCTATTATTCTGGTGCTTAATGTTG
The DNA here is from genome assembly GCA_019359885.1 of Listronotus oregonensis. NCBI lineage: Eukaryota > Metazoa > Arthropoda > Insecta > Coleoptera > Curculionidae > Listronotus > Listronotus oregonensis. The sequence goes on along the minus strand of JAHBCN010026278.1, from coordinate 7,900 downwards.
GATTGATCTGAACATATGCAAGTACATTAATGATATTGTCTTTCAAATTCGCCAATATCTTCTAGGCGCAAATGGATGCACCCGTCCTGTTTAGCGCAAACCCTAGACAAACGGGTAAATACTTTCTTCTAAAAATGCCTTCTATCGGATAGTTAGGCATATTCTCGTTCAGCTGAACAAGCATTTTTCAAAACACTGGAAATAAACGGCTAACATGTCATAGGCTTCCGCAGTGATAAGACATTTTTATTAATTCAGTTTATTAACAATTAAAAAAGAAAATTACAAATCTGGACAAATCATAAACTAGTTGTAGAAATTGTTAAATAATCAATGGGTTCTAGATTGACGAAATTTTGTTTCCATGGCAATCTGGATCAAAGAAAGGGAATGGTTTTTGCTAAATAAAGAATTAATTTATTCTTTATGTTTGGAATAAAAATAATAATGTAAAGAAAAATAAAAGTATTTTATTGTTTTCAAGGCCTTTAGTTTTAGACTTTACGCAGAAAAAAGCATTTGTTTAAAGGCTAACATTAATTTTTGAAGAAAAATAGATTATTTGAAAAAATCGAAAACAATAAAGATACGAACGGGATTTTAAAATTTACCATTTTATACTTTTAAAAACCGGTAAAAAAGCATGGTACCTTTTAAATTTTTTTTAAGAAAATTGAAAAAATGAAACTTTACAAACAGCGCCCTCTGGAAAAAGATAAGAACTAGGGCATCACTAAAATAATTTGTTTAATAAGCTTAAGATCCTCTTCAAAACGAACTGTTGAGTTAATTTGGATAATGGGTGGGAAGTTAAAATTTTAAAATAATTTATTTACCAGTCCCCCCCACCCTTATTATCGAGAAACAAAAAACAAAGCAAAAATGAAGAATTGATGCACTTTTTATTCCCGTTCTCAAAATAGTACCAATGAAACAATTTTTGAAAATTCAAATTTTTTGTTTTTGTCTTTTTGAGGCCACTAGCGGCTATTCTGAAGCTTTAAAATATTTTCGTTTAATTTTTTTTTCCGAATTAGTAGTTAATTTTTCCTCGAGGCTCTAGGGCCATAGTTTCCGTAATAACGACTCTGGAAACCCTGTAGTCCTAAATGTCTTATCTTTTGGGAAAAGGGTGTTAAAATTTTAAAATTTTTTTTTTTCTTTTATACCACTTTAAATATTTTTATGAAAATGGGGGTACGGGTTTAGATTAAAGAGCATTTTTTTACAAAAAACTTTTTTTATTCCAAATGGGTCCGTTCTGGACCTAACAGAATTTTTGAAGGAAAAAGTATGGGCCCCTGCTTTCCAAAATTAAAATTATTTTTGGAGTCCCCCAATTTAAAACAAATTTGTTACTTGACTTTTTTGGCGACTCACCGTTTTCCCATAAAAAAAATAAATTACCGTTTGCACTCATTGGACCAATTGAGAAAAAAAATTTTGTAACTTTAACAAAATTTATTAATAAGATAACTTTTTTAAAAAGTTGAAATTATGAAATGGTAACCAACATTTCGGGAAAGCAACAGAAAATTACCCCAATGTTCAAGAAATCAATTTATATAGATGTTTTTTTTTCTTAAAATTTTAAAAATCTGTTTCTCAAAAAATAAAGTTTGGGACATACGTATATAAATAAAAATAAAAAGACTTTGGGCGTATATATTTAACTATTAAAATTAAAAAATTACAGTCAAATTGCTAAAAAGTAATTACAGGACCACGAGACAAAAGTTGTGCAACTTAATCAAAGGTATCTTCATGAATCAATATACCTTGAATATTGATTGCACAGCGGGGGGCAATTGAACTTATTTTAAAGCAAGCAATAGCCACAAAATAAAATTTGGTCCAGAAATTATTTTTCTAGTGTAATTTGTACTAACAAAGATAAGAAATAATAAACCTTTTTTAATGGTTTGGTTTTTTTTTGATATTTAAAATTCCATTTTTCTCAGACACGTTCGGCAATTACCAATATTTTCATTTCCCTGGAAAATTGCCACTGACATATTTTCATTTACAACACCATACATTGGTTCTGAATTTAAACACCTTTCAAAGTGATGGCACATAACTAGAAGATAAAGTTTGGTATATAAAATTTTGGGAATCAACTAAATTTGGACTATTAAATGAAAACAAACCGCATTCTCCCTTCGATTTTTATTAATCAACTTTGTATCAACGAAAATCGAAAAAATCCTAAAAACATAAGTTTTATTAACTTTGGACGATAAAAATGGTAACCCATGTTAAAATTTTTTGATTTTCTTGATCAATAAATTGATAACCCAAATGCCTTACTAATCTTTTGTTATTAAATAAGTTATATAAAAGTTTGTTAGTTAATAAACCAAAAATTTATAGCAACAAATAATAATCTTTTTTTAAAAAACTGGTTTTGAAAACGGCTCAAGACAAATTTCATAAAAAATTAATGCAAGCACGTTCCCCAAATTTATGTGATAAGGGCCGGAAAGATGTCCGATTTAATAATAATTAAGGAAAATTTTGAAACAGCAAACTCATGTTTACTCTAAAAGATCGTTCTGCAGAATAGGCAGGCGTCGCCCCTGAGACTTAGCTTTGGCATAAATTTTGTCCATCTAGCCCAAACCTAAATTTGACCTGCTTTTAAAACACCCATTTCCGAAAAAAATTTAATTAATTAAAATATGTTACAAATTTATTGCCTTTTTTTAAATATTAAAGGAAGTATACAAAAATTTTGCCCAAAATAAGGCAAAAAATTTTAAACGCTTTATTAAAGTTATCTAGGTAGGTGGAGGGGTAGGTAGGTTTAAAGTGAGGGACTTTTTACGCCCTCCACTGCGACCCTTGGCATTTGGCTCACATCTTTTTATTTCCCCAATAGGACGGACTTCTAATAACCGATACCAGATTTGGAGGGGTTCTTACATCTCCTCTTCCTTGCCACCGGACAGGGCACAATTTTCGATGTGTTCTGGTGTCCCTGCCCTGAAAGTAACGAGCAGACGGTTAGATCCGTCATGCCCTCCTCTGATCCAGTGACCTGGGTAGCTACCGGTCCTTGTTTAAGAATCAGATTCCTTTCAACCGCATCTCCCCTTACCCTCCAAAACGGTCCTATCCGCTTTTTTTAAAGCCAGGGAACCCTTTTCCCTTAAAAGTTCTGCCCTTCTGTTTGGATTCAGAATCCCTTCCCAGAACCTGTTTGTTCGGGATGGATTTGCCCTTGAAACGGCGCGGTGACTTGGGGCACTTTTCGACCCCGTTTCGGTCAGGCACCTTTTCCTTTTTTTCCATGAAAGTGGTTCTGTCAGCTTTCTGTTTAGGGAAAGTAATAGTCCACCACGGGGAGCCCATTACCGCAGTAAGGCAGACTCGAGATCGCCCGTCTCGAGGCACCCGTTGGAGACACCTGTTTAAGGACAAAGCAACCATCAGCACGGTATGCTAACACTGGTTGCCTTGTGTTCATCTTTGTTGGATCCATGGAACGGACCAAAAGTTGCTGATAACCAGCAACTCGGCATGTTCCAAAGATCCACTGGGCCCAACCAGACAACGACGGGGCAGAGCGGTTAAAATCTAACGCTTCATTATAAAAAAAATAAACAAAAAAAAAAGAAATACCTACTTATTGAAGAACGATAAAGGGAAACTTTTCCATATAAAATTTTGGATATCTATTTTATATTTTCTTATTTTATTCTCTTCCATAATAGATACATTTTTTACGTCTAAAAAATTAATACCAAATAAAATATATATAAACCAAACTAATCAGAACTATCATCTTAATTTATTCTGGTTTATTAATATATCTGCATGATGCATATCAAAATAAAACTAAATTTCTTTACATTTAGCGTGGATAATCCCCCAAAACATTTGTTGGTAAACCCATATTTATCCAATTCCAAAAAAAAAACATCGGGCCGAGTAAGGCATTAAAACCCTGTTACCTGATACCCTATTTGGGTCCGATTGATGCCAAATAGGAGTTGGTATTCGCTAAACAAGGAAACTATGTAACCACCATGAGTTACGTATTAAGACGTAAAGCCGACAGATGTCTTCCATCGGTTTTTTTTGTAGGAAAAAAAGGTTCTCTCTAACCCAAAAAAAAATTTTACAGTTGGGACAAATTTTCACCTAGGAGGTAAAAAACAAAACGTAAAAAAGGTTAATCTTTAAAACTTAAATTTTATTTGTAATTTTAAGAGGATAAGTCAGTGTGAATAGTAAGGAAATTAAATGATTTGGGTTAAAATTCGAAACTGTAATTAATTTTGGTAAATTAAAAAAAAAAAAAATTCCCAAAACAGCTCCCCTAAAAAATTATTTATGATTTAAACAAATTTCAATCCAAAACTGTTAAAAAATTTGCACAAGAATTCTACGTATATTTCCTATCATGATGCGTTTTCAAATAAACTTCCTGTTTTCCATTGCTCTGTTCTTGACTCTTCAGTTTTATTTCAATAGACGTTTAGGTTATTAAGACACTTTACCAGCTTTTCACTAAAAGATGCTTAATCAGAGCTGTAATGGCACCAACGCATTTTCTCTTCTTATTAACGAACTTTCTTTTCCACGATTAATCCAATGCATAATTTTGTCACCGTCTAAACAATCTGTCCTGTTTTAAAGACCGTTTGGATATTGGTCTTGAGTTAGATCCTTGCTCGTTTGTGGGTGGGGTTCTGTATAAATTTTTGACGCGGCATGATTTTTTATACAAGAAACTTTCAACATTATCGAATCCGATCATGCTTACCAAAACAAACCAATCTGATATAAAGAAGGATCAAGACTGGGTCTAGGCCCGTTGTGCTACTTTAAAGGATCTCCTCATAAATACCCACCCATCCCGATTTAAAGTAGGTGAAACGTCCCGAAAGGAATTCCTTAATGTCGGCCTCAGTAGGCCCATTGTGCTACTTCCTAAAGGATACCCCGTCAGTACGCTACCCATCCTACTGATTTGTAGGTGACAACGTCGCCGAAAGGAACTTTTAATTGGAATGAAAATATTGCCTAGTATGGATCTTCTCTTGAACAAGGGTACAGGGCAGTCACAAATATGTTTTCCGGTCGTCTTCCTGTTATAACCCTTAATAGGATTGCAGATACCCATTTTAAAAGGTAGCAATTGAAAAACCCAAAGAACGCCCGTGACAACAAAGGGTTCGCCCTAGGATTGCCAAGTTTTTAACATACCTGTCAGGACAGGGCAACCCCTGGAAAGTAACAGTTTACTGTTTCATCCCACGTCTTGTAAACTGCTGATAAGGTCTTTTAAAGGTTCCTCATCGCAGGCCCAGACCTACGAAAGGCGGGTCCAAAAGGTTTGGTCCCACAGCCATCCTGGCCAACGGGGTCAGGATTTCCTTTAGAGGAGGGTCCTTTGGTCAAGAGGGGGGCACGTTCCCTGGAAGAGTCCATAAGGGCACGGTAACATTCGTCCAGACCCGAGGTGTTTGATTTCCGGTCTGGCTGATAGTTCTGTCCGCAGTCCGATGGATAAAGAATTTATTAGTGATATTCCTACGATTTTTCTTTTATAGCCATTTATTCCAGTTAGTTAAAATATAAGTATTAAAAATTCTTTGACAATAAAATACAAATTTTTTTAAAAATTTTGAGGTTTATTTACCTTAGTTTTTTTTATAAAATTATTTGCCATTATTTTATTTGTAAAGCTAGATCTGTTCACCTCTTCTTGTTGAACATTTTCTACAGGTATAATTTAGTCTTTCCTTTGGATTTTTATTTAAATCAGGTACGCCAGTAATAATGCACATTTATAAATACACAAACATAAGTTAACTTTTTTCCATGTTATCTATACATTAACTACAATTGATAAATTTTTCATTTTTTAAATATAAATATAGGTAATATATTTATAGAAAACCAATTTAACAGAAAACTTTAATTTATGGTTAAAGAGTCCTTTTTATACTAACTTTACCAGTTTTCTTGGTTTGACCAGGAGAATTCATATTATTCTTTTAAAATAAATTGTTTATAAGAATAATTTTTTGGCCCCCACTTTTACCACTGTCGCCACAATTTAGGGGCATTGCGGCATTTAAATAATGTAGAATTCAAAACGAGTGCTTTAGGGGATGGAATAGTACTAGTTTAACCAAACTTTCCAAAACTCAAACGAAATAGTGTTTTTTGCCTATCAACAAGTTATCACCAAAAATATGTTTCATTTTACTTATATTAAACCTATAAATCTTAAATTTAAACTTTTAGAGACAGAAAAGTCCTTGTGATTATATTTTTTTACCCAAAAAACATAATTTGTTTATACCAGGAAATTTAATAGCCTTTAAAAATCAATGGTATATCCTCAATATTTGATTTCTAAGAATGGTGAAGGTCGTGCGTTAAAAAAATTTTACAGATTTGTTAATTTTCGGAATACTGAAATATGTTAAAAATTTAATGAATTTTATTTATTATAGATGTTATTTTTACAAAGTAATGGGGAAAAAATTATTATTTTTATTTAAAACCAATTTATTTAAATTTACATAATATAAATAGGGCCTGTTGTTTTAAAAAAAATTAAATTTATTAAGAAGTTTAAAAATTTAATTACATAGGCTAAAACAAATTTAAAAATTTTATTTTTATTTTTAACTTTTTTTTGTATTATTTTTACTAATACGTAAACATAGCAGGGGAATTAAAACAAACAAGGGTTATGTTTTTTTTAAACCGAAATTTTTCTTCATCAGTTTTTTTACAATTGATATAAATCATTAAAGCTCCAAAAATAATTTTAATTTTAAAACACAATCACATTCGTTATCTCAAAAAGTAGCCAACATCTATCCTATACCTAAAAGGGGTTTAAAAAGTTGAAACTAAAAGTTGACAAAGATCGTGTAGAAAACTAAAAGGTCAACAAAAATGCACTTCTCAAATAAGACAAAAGGAAGATTTTTTGTAGAAAACTAAAAGTTGCGCTTCTCAAATTTGAGAAACAGGTGAAAACTTGTTTTAAAAATTGGGAAAAAAAGGTTTGATAGTAGTTCTCCAGTTCTTCCTATTTTTAAATTGTTGCGCAAAGCGCGCACCCAAATCTTACCTTTAGTTGTTAACTTTCCGATCTTTTACCGACACCCGGAGAAACCGATTTAGTGAAAGATTTGTCTCCACAAGGGAATGGATTCATACAAAAGTCTAAGGATCCCTAGTACTTGTTAGGTCATCATTATTGCACGTATCAAGCCATTGACCGTGAAGGTAACAGGTACTTATAAGTTATTTATTATTTAAATATTAGTTTATATAAAATACTGATATATTATTAAAACTTTAAAATGATGTTTGTTTAATTTTAAATATATATATAATAACTTGATTTATAAAATTAAGATTAGATACGATTAGATATAATTAGTTATTTAGATGCATTTGATAAAGATAAGTTTAATATTTTTCTATTTTTATATTAAAGTATGTTTTATACAAAGTTCTTGTTTGACTTCTTGACGGGACCGATACTACGAACCAAGAAAAGCGAAGACACCATGGCGACCCTGCCATGAAAGTACACCACAACCCTACCAGTTACATGTTGAGGTCAGAAAAGTGAACCGTCCAGTGAATGGTAAATAGACGCCAATATGGGCAAATATCTTCCAAACATGCGGAAATTACTGACTCTGGGGTACCCAATTCAAATTTCATGTGGAACAAGAAAGCATCCAAGTGCCTACCGATTAAGAGTTCTACTATATATATTGACAGTTGTTTTTGTATTGTTGTTTCTACTAAAAATAAAAGACCTATCAAAACAACAAAGAATCCTCCAGAAGTAGGTATTTAAAAAACCCCGCGAGAACCCAGCTAGTTTGAGAAGTCCCAGAACCAGAACACAACA
>JAHBCN010026277.1:0-10781 GCA_019359885.1 Listronotus oregonensis | reverse complement strand
TTTGCTGACATAGTACCCTCCACTCTATTTTTCAATTTTTTTAAGCCCATGAAATTCTGTTTGGGGAAAACAAGCGCAGGTCAATCAGATATCTTTTCCAAGACATCAAACATATCTTGGTTTGGGGGCGCCAAAATCTTGTTCAGTTTAATGTCTCGAAAACACAGTCATTTTTCGCTGTCGAAAAAAAGCTCCAATGTTCATCCCTTACATATGAGCGGCCAAGTTCGCAGAACAAAGAGTCATTTAATCTTGTCGGCTTTACTTTTGAGAATAACCTCAACTGGCACAAAACATTTCACCATAGCCTCGGCAGCTTCAAAAAAGCTTGGATTCCTCTTTCCGGGGAGCCAGAAAATATTTCTCTTCTTCCAATCTGTACACTCTGTATGTATCCCAAATCAGACCCTCTTTAGAATATTGTTCTCATATCTGGGGAATGGCGTCCCCAAAACACTTAGCATTCGGACTCCATTCAAAGAAAACCGTTCGTTTTATTAATGATCCACGTCACGAAAGGCTTCCTTTTTTTCCCCCAACGTCGAGCTGTGGGGGATCTGTCGCCAGCTTCTGCTCAGAGGAATTGGCCAGTAAAATTTCCCTTTCTCTGGCAGCTCCCAACAGGCAACACGTATGCAACTTTTATGCATCCTTTTACGTGAAGAGCCCGATTTTTTCCGTTTTTTTGTTCCTTCATCCCTAGAGTGTCAAGACTATGGAACCTGCCCCCGCAGAAGTTTTTCCTTCTCCCCCCAAACTCCAAAATTTAAGCCCGTGTGAACAAACTCCTTCACCGCACTTAAGACACCCACGGTATGTTAGTACTTGCATCACCCCTTTGTAAAGCCCCAAAGAAAAAAAAAAAGATAAAAAGTAACAAAATCAAAATATTTTTACGTCTCATTCTTTACATCTCAACCCTTTTACATGCTGAAATTGGTTATTGTCACGCATGACCTACTAAAATTTGGGAAAAGAATCGATTTTGGCAGCCATAGAAAGTATGATACTTGGTTAAAAAGAGAATGGGATCAGGTGGGTTTAAAAAATATATACAAGGTGCTATTTAAAAATTTTTAAAATTTTAGGGTTTTTTCCCGGGTTAAACTGAAAGTAAAAAAATTGGTTTTATTGTTTAAAAGCGGTTCTTATGACAGGTGCATCCCAAAATTTTAAATTTTTATAAAAAAAAAATTATGGGCTGTTACATGTCCGCGTGTCACCCGAAATTTAAACAAAAAACAATTGAGATAAAATTTCTTGCAAACCACCTATTTTTCATTACTTTTGACGGCCTATATTCGCTATACACGCATCATCACCGATCGCCGTACCAAATTAAATTTGCAATCCACGCAAAATAAATAGACATGTTACGCCATCACTTTTTTTTCTAAAACCAGAACGAAACTATGTTAGCAGCCACTTTGTTGCTAATAGCGCTTCTTTCGCATATTTTTAGATTTCATGGATTAAAAAACTGGTTTATTCTATAAGTACCTTCATAAGGATAATAATTATTACATAGTTTTTAAATATGAAACTTCATTATAAAGAAAATATATTAATTATTTGTGACTTTATAGTAGTTCTTAAACAAAAAACTACCATAAAGTCATTCTAATGATACTTGTAGGATTATTTGAAATATTCGGATTATATTTTTCTACATCCTGTTAAGTCCGGTCATTGCTTTGCTTTATATACTTGCTTGGAAAAAATTAATAATAATTGTTTTTAACGTAAAAAATAAACTATAGCTTAAAAAAAACTAAAAAAACTTTTATGGTAATTTGCAGGAAGCGGAGTGTATGGTAGCTGAATCGATTGCAGCGCTCGCTGTGGTTAAATTTTTGTTAAATCATTCTTGACTTAAATGTAAACTATTAGATAAAAATATTACAAATGGTGCATAATAGTTAATGTGTAACTGCTAGTTGGAAATTAGAAAAAAAAATTGATGAATACACGCAGACAAAAGGTAATGAATTGAAATTTCCCGCTTAGGTCGAACGACTTTCGGGTTTCGGTCTTAAACGAACAACCATAGGCGTTCGCAGGGTAAAGCTGGTGTGGGTGCCGAGATAATAATAATATTATTAATAATAATAATGAATTTTTCTGGAATAAATAAGGCCCCTTGTTACCAAAACCTTGGCAGTGCTTTATTCTTTACTCTTTGAGTGGTTAAGTGGACTGAGATGAACTGCGCGAGCTGGACGTCAGCACACGAAAAATGATGCATCTTCACTGCAGCATCCACCCGCGCTCATCAACATCCCGTATTTACCCCCACGCCACCAGGGGAGGTCGTGGCCTTTTAAGCTTGGGAGTGTATGCACGATCGACTGGTTTTGAGTCTTGCTTGTCAAGCTGTAATTTGATCCACTGATGCAACTAGTAAGAGCTCAGGGAAATGGCTAATTTTTAAACTTTCTATTTAAGGCCGCGGAGCAAGAGGGAAAAAATTTAGTCTCAGATTTACAATAGATCCAAATGAAGACCAGTAATTTGTAAGACTTGAGTCAAAAAGGGGGTAAGAACTGCAGTTAAAAGAGCAGAACAGCAGATGCTTTTAGAAGATCTCATTAATAAGCCGCAACACGGAGTATTTTCCCAAAACATAGAAAGACTCAATCTATCTCGAAACCTCAGTTTGGGTTTTTAAAATTGCTGAGTTCAAGTCTGAGACCAAGGGTTTTCATAGCATGCCAGGATGGGGTGAAAAATTGGTATACCGGAGCCAGTTTTCTAACATTCCTGATACTGTTTGTCGAGCTTGTCGAAGCAACCCGAAACACTTATGCACTTATTGTCAGCTTGTCCAGTGCATGCTGTAATGGTTACATCCACCAACAAACGATGCGTTTGGGTACTTTATTATCACCTCAGACATTATTACGGCATCGACGAAATTTAATTTTGCCATTTGCTCCCGGGCGATTCGGCTGTAGTGGAAAATGAACACTGTCGCATATATTGGAATTATGCATTCCCAACTACGCATCAAATTCGCGCCAATAAACCTGATATCATTCTCCTTGATAAAAGGAATAACCTATGTATGTGATTGAGTTCCCCGCCCCAGCGGAAACTAACATCGATATAAAGGAAGGGGGAGAAACGAGCTAAATATCAGATCAATTAGCGAACTTGGGGAGCTCTATCCGGAGTATAACGGCGATTAGTTGTCCTGATTGTCGGCTTTTGGGGATAAAGGAAAATGTTGGGGTTGAAGGTATTCCGGGAGGGTCAACATTCACCCGAACAACTGGTGATGAAGATGCAGAAATCGGTTGTCCTTGGGTCCCTTCGTTTACCGAGGCAAATGAATTTGGCCAAAGATCACTGACGCGAGGGGGTCTTCGATACGGATGGCCTTTCGCATGACGCCCTATGGGGTGGGCCATGGGATACGTCATGTCAGATCTTTCTAAATAATAATAATGAAGTAAAAAACTGGAACATACATTTTATACATTTAAATCTAAGGATTGTATTTTTAAATCGAACCTTATTAAATAATAATTTTCATATTTTAAATACAGTAATCTTTGTCAGACTAGTGGGGGTGCCACGGCACCCACGGCACCCACTGTGCGCACGCCTATGCAAACAACTCTTGAATTTGACGAAACAATAAGAAAAACTTACTCGTTTCTTGCCGTGTACCGTTTGTTCCTGTCTATTCCTAAGGTTTTTTTAATAATTTGCGAGTTTTAAAAGCAAAAGGTTCTTTTAATAGACTAAGTAATCAAGGAGTGTCTGCAGACCTGACTTTAGTGTCTCTGTAGTCTTCTGTGATCGTGAATAGAGTAGTAAGTAAAGTACATATTAGTGTTAAGTATATTGGAAAAGCCTTAGACTCGTGGACTTCTCACAATTAGGTGATTTTTTACTTATCGGGGCAACTGCCGATTTTTGTCGGAGCCCGCTAATTTTTGAGTTATGACGTCCGACTGACATAACCTTAAAATTTTATAAACATTCCTTAAATTTCTCCGATTTTCACCTAGGAGATTTACCGAAGTTATTCTGACATTTATAATGTTATCCAACGGGTGACAATTTAAAAAACTTGAAATGGCGATATTTTAGGAACGAAAAAATGAATCAAAACCCCAAAAAAAGTTTCATAAAACTAAGGGGAACAAAAACAAGCATATTATCCCACCTTATACAACCCCTTGGAGAGGGTAGATAGACTCCTAGAATCTTAAATAGAAAGGGGGTCGAGTGATACATCATTTTGAAGTTTGAAAATGTTTTTCCAATGATACCTAGAAAAAACTACATTTCAGAAAATTCTTTTTTAAATATCAAGGAAAACAATAAATAAAACAAAATTTTTAAATTGTTTATTATTATTTAATTAAATTATACAAAATGATTACTACTGATATACTGGCATGTCTCTTAAGAATTCAAAATGTCAAGCCCACAGGTATTTTGAATTGGTTTAGGTTTTGATTTTTTGGCGAAAAAACGGGTTGTTTATAAATTGCATTTTATTATCACAAAATTTATTTAAAAGTAACTTGTACTAGTAGTATTATTTTAAAAACAGTTGACTTTCGGTTCAGTTTAAACGAAAAAAGGAACTTCTTTTTCTTTAACAATGGTGTACAGCACAGCCGAACGTGAGACATTATTTTCATTTATGGTTCCCAGGATAAATGGTTTTAAAGGACAGCTCAACGTTTTAACGAAAGGCATCCGGCCAAAATGTAAGCCCGGAGTATGTTCGCCAATTATAGCCAAATTTGAAGAAACTGGTTCTGTCGCGAATAAAAAAAAGAAATCAACCGAGACTAGTCAACGAAGCAGCGCAAATTGAAATTCTGGGTCAGTTTGCAATGAATTCAACGCTATCAACTCGTCAAGCGGCAGAACTGGATTACCCCGTGAATCAATAAGAAAGGTAATTAAATCCCTATAAACTGCAGATACTGCAAGAACTTAGTGAGACGACCCGGACAGAAGAATCCAGTTTTGTGAAATAATGACAGATAGAATTATGGCAGAACCTCAACTAGTTAAAAAAAATTTGCTTCAGGATGAGGTCCTTTTATTTAAATGGGCATGTTAATAAGCAAAACTGTCGTTACTGGGATAACGAGAACCCACATGTATTTAGAGAAGGGCATACCCGGGACCCCCAGAAAATTAAAAGTTTGGGCTGGTATATTGGGAGACGGTATTATTTTGGGCCCCAATATTTATACCAGGAAATTTAAATGGGGACATGTATGCTGAAATGCTACAGAGGTCTATCGAACCACTAATAGTGCGAGAATTAAAAATCAGAGGGACATACACGGAAATTTATCTTTATTAGAACGCTTACTACATTTCCAACACGATGGAGCACCTCCATTATGTATTCCCGTTAGGCAAGGGTTTTGGAGATCATTATCCTAACCAGTGGATTGGAAGAAGAGGTCCTGTTGAAGGGCCACCAGATCCCCAACCTAACACCTCTTGACTTCTTTTTGTGGGGTCACCTAAAATCTGTGGTTTATAAAACGCAACCTGAGTCACTAGAGCAACTACAGAATAGAATATTTCAGGAATGCCGTGCTATATCCAGAGAAACATTTGTAAATGTACGTGAAGAGTTTGAAAATAGGTTTATTATTGTCTTCAAAACAACGGAAATCATTTTGAACATTTAATTAAAAATAATAAAAAATTTTTAAAATTTTGTTTTATTTATTGTTTTCCTTGATAAACAGAGAAAAATTTTTTCTGAAATGTGGGCCTTTTATGGAACATTGGAAAGCATTTTCCAAGAGCTTTAAAATGATGTATCACTCGACCCCCCTTTCTATTTAAAATTCTAGGGGTCTATCTCACCCTGTCCAAGGGGTTGCTGATAAGGGTGGGATAATATGCTTTGTTTTGTTGTGTTTTATAGAAACTGTTTTAAGGGTTTTTTGATTCATTTTTTCGTTCCTAAAATATCGCCATTTCAGGTTTTTAAATTGTCACCCTGTATATATATATATATATATATATATATATATATATATATATATATATATATATATATATATATATATATATATATATATATATATATATATATATATTTATTTAAAAATATAAATACATTTTATAAATAACCTTTCACCTTTGTTTTTGTGGTAAAAAATCCAATATCTAATTGTGACTAATGGAATAAATTTTAAATAAAAATTTAGTTATTAGCAAAATAATGTGGGGTGCTTGATATTAAATATTACAGTTATTTAATTAGGAAAATATAGTAATTTTATTTAAGGCGAAGATTTTTGCAACTCGTTCAGAAAAGAACTCAAAGTTCGAATTGCTGAAGAAGTCCGGCGAATAGATCAGGTTCGTATCATGAATTATTTCTTGTCCAATCTTGAAAAGTGCATTGAAACTGAGGAGATATCCAAAAATTACGTCACACGAATTTCATCATTTTTTGATTCCCCCCCCATCACATTTGTGAGACCCTCTCCCCCTAGTGTGACGTCACACATTTTAAAATTTTACACCTAAAAATAATCAAAACAGTAATTTCAATCTTTGTTATTATTTCCATTAAAAATATTTTTTAATGAAATTAACATCAAATCAAATATTTTAAATAATTTAGATTTTTACATGTGATGTGACAAAACTGATGACCCCCATTCCCCTTGTCACACAATGTCACAATCCTCTACACCCTCCCCACCCCTTACGGTGTGACGTAATTTATGGATGACCCCTGATGGCGGTCACTTAAAAAACGTAATTTTTAAAAGATAGAATAATTCGTATGATACCGTAAATCCCAAAGGGTAGATTGTAATTAAGTGTAACAAAATATTTATTTGATTAACTTTTGACAATTTTATTGAGCTATTGAAATGGGTAGTCCATTAGGCTAAACTCTGTACATATCTTATAATCCCCCATCACTAGTTTACCTATTACGTCAAGCCACCCTAATAAAAGTTAAAGTGACCATTAAGTGCAGCTTAAAATTTCGATACTAATTCTTCTTTTTGGAAAACCCGTTGCCTTTGTTATTTTTTACGATAATCCTTTGGCACATAAACTTTAAGATATTTTGATGTCTTTTTTACAACTGGTATTAGAGCGGAGTTTTATCTTTGTTAGAATTTTAAAAAATTATCGTCAATATAAAGAAATAACGGCTTAAAGGAGAAATATGATCATTTTATAAATTTCTACCTACATTTTATCGTAAGCCGCTTTTAAAACTATTTACCACTTTTATGGCTTTGAATTAAATGCTGGTAAATAATATTACACAGGTCCACAAAAAAGTGGTGTGTGCTTTGGAAAATGTTTTTTGGAAAATAACAAAATTTTTCCCTGGGGGCGTATTTTTTCCGCCCCGAACAAACATGAAAATCCTAAAGGTTTTAAAGTCGGAACGGGAAAAATTTTGGGCCCAAAAAATGTCCGGGCGAATTCCCCGGGATTACTTTGGTGTACACAATCGTCCCTCAGAAGCAACTATTCGCAAAATAGGTCATAAATTTGAAACTACCGGATCTGTGCAAGATATTAAAACAAAAAGACGGGAACGTCCAGCTCGTTCCGTTGAGAATATTCAGGCTGTTCGGGTGTGGCTGAAAATCCACAAATGTCTGTTGAAAGACGTTCACAACATTTGGGCATCGGCAGAACTTCAACGGGGCGAATTTTGAAAAAAGATTTGGGTCTACATCCTTATAAAATTCAAATTTCTCAGGAGCTAAAGCCACACGATTATGGACAACGTCGTGCTTTTAGCAATTGAATCCTACAGAGGAAGGCAGAGGACAATAATTTTTGCAATAAAATCATTTTTAGTGACGAGGCTCACTTCCATTTAAACGGTTACGTAAATAAACGAAATTGTCGTATCTGGGGCAATGAAAATCCTAGACAGATTCACGAAAAGTCAATGCATGCCCAACGTGTAACAGTTTGGTGCGGTTTTTGGGCTGGGGGTATAATTGGTCCGTATTTTTTTAAAAATGAAGACGAACAAGCTGTTACAGTAAACGGAGAGCGATACCGAACGATGATTGATGTTTTTTTATGGGATGAGATAATGGAGATGGATGTAGACAATATATGGTTCCAACAAGATGGGGCGACATGCCATTCAGCAAGAGAAACATTGGATTTATTGCGTACACGGTTTGAAAGGAGGATTATCTCAAAGAACGGGGACGTAAATTGGCCACCAAGATCTTGCGACTTGACGCCGCTAGATTATTTTTTGTGGGGCTATGTGAAAAGCAAAGCTTACGAAAACAATCCTCTAACCATTCAAGAATTGAAACAAGAAATTACACGAATAATTCGTGACATAACTCCAGAAATGGGTTTAGAAGTAATGGAAAATTTCAACAAAAGAATTGTGTGCTGTCAGAGAAGTCGTGGTGGAACAAGCGATAAGTTAAAAATCCCAATAATAAGAATTGAATTTGGGACACTCTGTATATTAAACAATAACTAAAACTAACATTATTATTTAAATTTTACTTTAAAAGTTATATTATAACTGTTACAAAAAAAAACGTTTAATTTAAAGAAACTAATATACATAGAGGAGATTAGTAATTTCGGTTTTTTCAAATCCTTTTAATATTTAATTTGTTTTATAGCACTTTGCAAATAATAATTTGCAGATCTTACTCCACGGCTGCTGTAGATCACGTGGTGTTGTGAGAGCCAATCGCGTCACACTAACCTTGAACAAGAGATACATACTTTCTTTATCATGTGGCAAGTGAAAAATTCCTCCAAATTAATCTGGCTATTTGGGATTATTTGTCTTTACTACTGTCTACTCTCCCATAATCTAAAAGTGCCTCAAAAATATTTTTGGATTTGTTTAAAACGCTATTTTGCAAGAGTCTGGTTATCATTTAGACCCGACGAGTTGATCTGGCTTAAATATCTTACTTAGAAGTTTCAAAATGCCTCAAAAAGATTTTTTAATAAAGAAATTTCCCTTTTAAAAAAATCAAGGGTTGGTAAGGGTCCGCTCCCCTAAAGCCAGACATCGACATTCTTACTTAGGGGTCCTTCAAGGACAATTACAAAAATTTTCATAGTGCCTCAAGAACCTACCCAAAATTGTTCACCAGCTATTGGACTATAAAGTATAAACCTGAAATATAGCGCCTAATCTACCGCCCATTGTTCTTATGTAAGGTCTGTATTTCCGACGGGCTTCTGCTTAATGTAATGTTAACTTATTGTTCATTAATAATATTTCTATGACATGGCTGACCTTCTAAATAAAACGAAAAATAAACAAAAAGTCCGTTCAATAAACTTGGTTCCGCACATTACGTTTTACTTTTTAAAAAAACATAACATTATTAAGGACTTTTTGTTACTGTTTACACTAAATTCTTAACCAACATCCAGAAAGTGAGATGTTTTTAAAAATTCTGGTGTGTTACATTATGGTAAACTCAAATTTAAAATAGGTTACAATATGTCGTGAAAATAATACACATTTGTGCGGTAGGCCGGCGCGCAGATATATTTAATTGTTATATTTTCTTAAATATCTAATATAGAATTTGTTTCTTAGAGTTAAATTTAAAAAAATTAATGAATTTTTAATTTCCTTATGTATAGTCTGTCTTAAAGTATATCGCTATGGCTTTTAACGGACAATACCCCAATAAACGTTTAACGATTTTATTACCTAATATTGTTATTAGGTAAACCCATTATTTCATAATGGCAGGGGTGCGCCAGGTATTTCTTGAGTATTGACCATTAGGTATATAAATATTTCGGCTAATATTTTAGTGGCAGTGTTGAATAACCGTTTTTATTGTGCGTTTCGAAAAAGTTGTTTTACGAGAGTATAACTATGTCGCGTCGAAATCATTTGTCATTAGATACAAAACGGGTTGTGAAAAATGTGAATGAAACTTTAATCAGTAGAGGACTAATTAAACAGAAAGCTTAAAAAAAACTCCAATATTATCGATAAGGGATGTTATTATTAGTGAAGAATTGAACAAAAGAAAAAACGTAGTGATTTTTAATCTCACCGTATAGACAATAGTGGACCTAATAAGAAGGAAAATATATATTGTCTTTATAAAAGCGGAGTTGTTCCTACCTTGGATAAACTGAAAAAGAAGCTAGACGAATACGAAACCAATATAAATATTAGTCGTGCCACCCTCCATAGAGTTGTTTGTAAAATGGGATTTAAATACCGCAAAATAGACAAAAGACAAGTAGTAATGGAATCGCACAGATTATGCACTTGGAGATGTAATTATTTTCAAGAAATTAAAAGATATAGTTTAGAATACAGATCCATAATTTACCTAGATGAAACATGGTTCGATACACACGACACAGTATCCAAAGGATGGGTTGATTCCAGTTAAAACTGTCAGAAGAAAACACCTTCAAATAAAGGAAAACGCATTACCATAATACCGCTGGTTCAGAAGACGGATTTGTCTCAAACTCCTTGCTGTTGTCTGCAAATAATATTAAGGATTCTAGCTTGGATTATCATGAAGATACAAGTGCCAAACTTTTCAAAAACTGGTTTCAAAATTACTGTTTAAAAAATATTCCAAACAGCAGTATTATTGTCATGGATGACGCAAGCTACCACAGCCGTCTGCTACACAAAGCACCAGCTTCATCAAGTTCAAAAACTGAAACTAGGAATATTTGTTAGAAAATGATATTTATTTTAAATTCCGTTACAAAACAGCGCAAGTCATGAATTCATATGCAATTTATTTTATTTTTTGTCA
>JAHBCN010026276.1:0-10699 GCA_019359885.1 Listronotus oregonensis | reverse complement strand
GGGTTCAAAATCGGAGTTGGGGCCACTTTCTAGACAATTCCCAAAAAAAATTTTTAACCGTATTTGTTTTAAATTTTAAAAAAAATAGGTAAAAAATTTAAAAAAAAAATTTTAATAAATCCAAAAAACGTCGGAAAAGACCCATACTGTTATATATCTTTAAAAACTCGTCTTTGGAGGCGCTATCTAAATATAAAATTAAATAGGGGGTGTAACTTTTAAAAAATAAGAAAAACACTTTTTAAACGAATGAACACCCTGTATATGAAAAAATGGAATTAATTAAAAGCATAAACTATTAAAAAAAAAACTCTTTTTAACTTTTTTTCTCAAAAGTCTCAGTTTCTGAGAAAATTTATAGGACCCTAATAAAATGCCCACCCTGTACAACTGTTACAAAACCCAAGGTAGATTCGATCACACTTTTTAAAAAAAGGCCCAAGTAAATTGTAAAACCCTTTTTTTTTAAAAAAAATATATTTAAAAAAATTTAAGTTTTAAAATTTTTTAAATAAAAGTAAAAATAGGGGTATTTAATAAAAAAAATATTATAAAATATTTTTAAAAACGTGTAAAATTATAACACAAGTAAGGTAAAAATAGACCAATCAAAAAGCCCAAATAAATTGAAAAAAAATTAAAATAAAGTATAATCGGGGTAGGTCTCCCGTAATCAAAAAATATTATGAAATATTTTTAAAACTTGTACATACCTGCGGATAATATAGGCCCAAATTTTGGTGTCGGGCACTGTATGCACCAAGTGATAAACCCTTTTTAACGCCCCCATTTCACTTCACTCCCAACATTTGTTTTTACTTTAGTCCGTACTTTTTTTACATTTAAACCCAAAACCCCCTTTTCCCCACTTTTTTAAATTTCAAATACAAACTTTAAGGACCCCCTTTTGATTTTCTCTTTTGAGGTCCAAAACAAAATGACTAAGAAACCCCCGGGGTTTGTTTAGTTTTTTTTTACCCCGATAATCGAGGTGAGAGGTCACCCGAATTTTTGCTTTTTATACATCTTTGTAAAAAATGTTTATGTAAAATTTTAAGTTGTGTGATTTTTATATGTACAATTTGGGACAAGTAGTTCGTATCGATAGCATTCAAACTGTCAGAGATGTAAAAACCTTTTTTTTTTAAAAAAACTTACAGGCTTTAAAATTTTAAAGAATTTAATATTTTAAAAAAATATACGGTGGTTTAAAAAAATGTGGAAAAAAAAAAACTAAAAATTTTTAAAAAGGTTGGGGTTTAAAAAAAGTGGGAGCCAAACAAAACCAATATAAAGGGTTTAAAAAAAATGGGGAGCAAAAGAAAACAATATAGGTGGTTTAAAAAAGGGGGAAAAGGGCAATTTTGGGGAAAAAAAAGTGTGGAGCAAAGGAAACAATATACGGTGGTTTAAAAAAAGTGGGAGAAAAAGGAAACAAATACGGTTTTTTAAAAAAGGTGTACCCAAAAGGGAAAACAATATAGGGGGATTAAAAAGTGTGGAGCAAAGGAAAACAATAAGGTGGAATAATAAAGTGTGGTGCCAAAGAGAACAATAAAAGGTGGATTAAAAAAGTGTGGAGCCAAAGGAAACAATATACAGGGGTTTAAAAAAAAGGTGGACCCAAAAGAAAAAATATAGGGGGGATTAAAAAAGGGGAAGCCAAAGGAAAAAATATACGGGTGGGGAAAAAAAAAAGTTTTGGAAAAGGGGCCAAAAGGAAAAATTTTTAAAAGGGGTTGTTTAAAGGAAGTTTGGGAGCCCCAAAGGGAAAACAAAAATATACAGTGGAAAAAAAAAAACCTAAAAAAATTTTTTTTAAAATTTAAAAAAGTTTGGGGCCAAAGGAAAAATTTTGGAATTTAAAAAAAGCAAAACCCCCTAAAAAAATTTTTTTTTTGAAATTTTTTTTCTATTACTTTTTTTTTAAATTTTTTAAAAAACTTATTTTTGGGAAATTTTTTGTTCTATTAAAAAATTGTGGTTTTAATTTTTAGATAACCCCCCAAAAAGACTTATCAAGTATAACGTAAAATTTAAAATCATTTGACATTGACAAGACATAAATCAATTGGCATGCTCGGCGGGAAGGGGAAGGAAAAAATTTTACCCCCCTTAGAGAGGTGGGGGGCCTGTTTTCACCCTTTGGTCAGGGGTTAAAAAACGGTATTTTTAAAAAGGGGGGTTTAAAAAAATATATTAAAGCGTATACGGTGGTTTAAAAAAAGTATGTAGAAAAAACAAACTATATACGGGGATTCAAAAAGTGGGAGAAAAAAGAATATACTTAAATGTTGGTAAGTTTGGGACTTTGGGGTTTCGGGGTTCGGTTCAACTGTAACATACTCATTTAAGAGTGGGTTTCTATGAAATAGCATAATTTTTTTTTTCCGGTGAGATAATTTAAAGGGCTAGTTTTTTCCCCCAAGGCTTAAAATTATTTTGTAAAATATTATATTTTTAAAAACAGGTAGAGGGAAATAAAAAAAGAGCCTCAAAAAAAGGGTTTTCAAAAAAGTAGGGCCCCTACATAAAGCCAATGTTTTAAAAAACAATTGTTTAACTCCTATATGAATTTAGATTTTGGGGTTTTTGTTTTCTTTGTTTTTTTAATGGCTTTTCAAATTTTGGCAATGTTCCACCCCCTAAAAAGTAACTTAAACCCTTTAAAATTAAAAGAATTTTAGAGAGTTAAATAAGGGGTAGTTTAAAGGGTAGTACCAGTCCAATTATTTTTTTTCTAGCTTTTTTTTGACTCCTAGACAAAAAATATAAAAAATTTTAGATTTGGGATGGGGTTAAAATTTAATTTATTTTTTAATTTTTTTTTGGCCCCCGGAAAGAAATTTTAGAGTTTTAAAAAGGGGGAGTTTCAAGGGGAGTACCCCCAAATTTTTTTTCTTGGGGTTTTTTTTTTAATTTCCCAAAAAAAAAACGTACAAAATTTTAGACTGGTATGAGAGTAGGACCCATTCATTTTGAATTTTTTTTTTTCCCCCGGGCGTACTTAAGAGTTAAAAAAAGGGGGAGTTTAAAGGGTAGTAAAAGTCCAATTTTTTTTCTTAAACTTTTTTTTTTCCCAAAACAAACTTAAAAAAAACAGACTGGGATGAAAGTTGAATTTGATTCATTTTGAATTTTTTTGGCCCTCGGACGTATTTGAGTTTTAAAAAGGGGGGTTTCAAGGGTAATTCAAAATTTTTTCTAGTTTTTTTTTTACCCCAAGAAAAACGTACAACATTTTAGACTGGGATGAGATAGGAAACGATTCCCTTTTGATTTTTTTTTTACCCCCGGACGTACTTGGGTTTAAAAAAGGGGGAGTTTAAAGGGTAGTACCAATCCAATTATTTTTCTTGCTTTTTTTTTTTTTCCAAAACAAACTAAAAATTTTAGACTGGGATGAAAGTTGAATTTGATTCATTTTGAAATTTTTTTTGGCCCCCCGGACGTATTTTAGAGTTTTAAAAAGGGGGAGTTTCAAGGGTAGTACCCAAAATTTTTTCTAGTTTTTTTTTGACTCCAAGAAAAACGTACGAACATTTTAGACTGGTAAGAGGTAGGATCGATTCATTTTGAAATTTTTTTTTTCCCCCCCACGTACTTAAGAGTTAAAAAGGGTAGTTTAAAGGGTAGTACCAGTCCAATTATTTTTCTTACTTTTTTTTTTATCCAAACAAACTTAAAAAATTTTAGACTGGTATGAAAGTTGAATTTTGATTCATTTTGAATTTTTTTTTGGGCCCCCAAGTATTTGAGAGTTTTAAAAAGGGGGAAAAATTCCGGGGGGAGTACCCCAAAATTTTTTCTAGTTTTTTTTTTTTACCCCAAGAAAAAAGTACAAAAATTTTAGACTGGGTTTAGAGAGAAACGATTCATTTGGGTTTTTTTTTTTTCCCCCGGACGTACTTAAGATTAAAAAAGGGGGAGTTTAAAGGGTAGTAACCCCAAATTTTTTTTCTTTGGGTTTTTTTTTTCCTGGGGGAAAAAGTACAAAAATTTTAGACTGGGATGAAAAAATTGAATCGATTCATTTTGAATTTTTTTTCCCCCCGGGCGTATTTAAAAGTTAAAAAAGGGGGAGTTTCAAAATAGTACCGGTTCCCAAAATTTTTCTCTAGTTTTTTTTTTTACTCCCAAAAAAAACGTACAAAAATTTTAGACTGGTATGAGGGTAGGGGTCGATTCATTTTGATTTTTTTTTGACCCTCGGACGTACTTAAGAGTTTTAAAAGGGGGGTTTTTTTTCCTTTTTTCCCCAAGGGTTAAAATTAACCAAAGTCCCAAATTTTACTTTTTTTTTGGGTTTTTTTTTTTTACTCCAAGTACAAACGTACAAAAATTTCAGACGGGTAAAGTTAAATCGATTCATTTTGTTTTTTTTTCGGCCCTCGGAGAATTTGGGGGAAAAAAGGGGTATTTTCCGGGTATTCCCAGTTTTTTAAATTTTTAAATTTTTTTCACGACGAATAAAAAAATTTTAAACTGGTATGAGTTTTGGGACGATTTTTTTTTTTTCGGCCCTCGGGCTTTAGAGAAGGGGGGTAGTTTCAAAAATAGTACCAGTCCAATAATTTTTCTCTAGTTTTTTTTTACTCCAGGACGAAGGCATAAAATTCTAAACTGGTACTAAAGGGGGGATCGAATTTTTTTTAAAACAGGGTAGTTCCATGGGTAGTACCGCCCAAAGGTATTTTTTCCCTCAATTTTTTTCCAAGGGGGCCAAAAAAATTTCAAATGAATTTGATTCAATTTTGGGCCCCCGTCTTTAAATTTTTAAAAAAATTTTTTCAGGGGGTTTTTCTTGGAACCACCCCTTTTCAACCTCCAAGTAGTCCAAAAGGGGAAAAAAAAATTTTTAAAAAAATTGATCCAAATCTCGCCGCCAAAAATTTTTTTAAAATTGTTTAAAGTCATAAAAAATGGGAAAAAAATTTTTTGGCCCGGTTTCTACCCTTGAAAAACCCCTTTTTACCCTTTAAGTACGTTCCAAAAACCAAAAAAAATTTAAAATGAATTGATCCAACTTTGCACCAAACTGAAATATTTAAAAATTGTTTTTTAAGTTATAAAAAAAACTGGAAAAAAAAAATTTTTTGGTGGGGGCTATCCTTGGGAAATACCCCTTTTTTACCCTCAAATTGGGCCGAGGGCCCAAAAAAAAATTTTAAAAAAGAATTAAACCCAAATTTTTGCACCGATCTGAAATTTTTTAAAAAAACGTCTTAAAGTCATAAAAAATTTTTGGAAAAAATTTTTTGGGGCGTCCCTACCCCCTTTGGGAAACCCCCCCTTTTAACCCTCAAGTACGTCCGAGGGCCGAGAAAAGTTTTTAAAAGAATTGGGTCCAACCTTTTGCACTGGGTCTGGGAAATTTTTTGACGATCATCTTGAAGTCATAAAAAAAACTGGAAAAAAAATTTTGCGGTGCTACCCTTTGGAACCACCCCTTTTTAACCCCTCGAGTAAACTCTTGCACCGGTCTGAAATTTTTGAACGATCATCCTAAAAAGGCAGTGGCGGACATTTTTTTTCCCCAAATTTTTTTCGGGTAAGATGCCCCCCGGGACGACACTGGGCCTTTTTAATTTTAACCCATTTAGGGGTTAGTTTTTTTTGGGTTTTCCCAATTTGGGAAAAATTTACCCTAAAACCCAAAAAATTTTGGGGTTAAATTTTTTTTTTGTTTTTTTTTTTTTTTTTTAAAACCTTTGGGGTCTGGGGAAAAGGGGGAGAAATTTTAAATTTTATTTTTGTTTATTTCATTTTTTTTTTATAGTCGTAACTTTTTTTCTTAGAATTTTTTTTTAAAAAAAAAAATCACAAAATGTATATTTTTTTTAAAGCTTTTCAAGATGTTTAAAAATTTTCAAAATTTAAAATTTTTTAAAATTTTGAAAAGTTTTAAAACGCTGATCAAAGGTCTTCCAGGGCACAAAACCCGAAAACCCAACCCAAAAACCCTTAAAATTCCCCAAACCCCAAAAATTTGAGGGTGATTTTGGGGGGGGTTGGGGGCGTTTTCGGGTTTTGTGCCCCTGGGAAAAAACTTTGATCAGCGTGTTAAGAACTATCACTTTAAAAAGGGAAAAAAATTGGCCAAAATTCATTTTCCATAAAAAAATTGCAAGATCCTTTAAAGTGGGTTTTTCTGAGAACGGCTGCCTTCCCAGAGACTTAAATAAAAATATACATTTTTGAGCAGATGGATTTATAGTAACTTATTTTTTTAAAGAACAGGTCAAATTTTTAAGTTTAAAAAAAATAACGACATCTAAAACAAGTGAGGTAGGCCGTAGCTGGCGCCCTCTAGTAGCAATATTTCGGGAAAATTTAAATTGTTCGCCTCAAAAAACCCCCAACCCCAAATTTTGTACCGCTGGGTCATTTGGTTAAAGAATTTTTAAAGGAAAAAAAAAAAAATTTAAAATTTTAAAACCCTTTCTTTGTTATTATCAACTTTGGGATAAGGAAAGTTTGCGAAAAATTGCATTATTTCGACCTAAGGAATTTTTTAATTGTCTTGCCCATTATTTTTGGGACCCCCTGTATAATAATAAAAATTTGCCAAATTCAATATCACCCTGTATATTGAAAACTGGGCCATTTCCGGAACCATGTTTATAGAAACTTTTTCTCAAAATTTTTTTAAACAAGGAATCGCCCATTACAATATCCCCCTTCTATATTTCGAACACCCTTTATATTTTTACTTATTAATAGTAAAATTTGCCAAAAATTTTATATACGAGTATGATTTGTGCACGACAAAGTGCTACAATTTGGGGGCAAAATCAGTTTCAAACGTGTTGACACGATACTTTTTTCTACGCCCAGAAAAAGGATTAATATGCGATTTTTATTAATTTTAATCTCTTAATTTTTGACAGGACTTTTAAAAAAATTTTTCATACGCCGTGTGAAAAGTTTTACACGCTTATGTCAAAAGTAAATGACAGAAAATAAAATATTTTTGACTGGTTGACACTAACGAGGTTGAATTAATAAATTGTTTATGAATTTTTAAAAAAAAAAGCACACTTATTGCATCGTTTTCTTAAAAAGGGAAATTTTTATTAAATAAATTCAAAAAAAATTTAAAAAAATCAAACGGTTTTTTTCCTTATTGGTTTTTAATAAAACATTTAGTATTTCATGGTATTCTTGGAAAAAGTCTTCTCGTTTCTAGGCGAATGGGGTGGGATTTTGGAAATTTTGCTAGTACTGCCCAAATAAAATTTCGATGTTTAAGAACGTACAAATAGTACTTGGATACGGTTTTTTTTTTGGAATTTCCCATCATGTTTAACGATGGTTGCATAAAAAAAAAAAAGTTTTTGTTTTTTTTAAACAGGTTATTTTCCAATAGATCTATACCAGCGTTTTTTACTAAATATTTTAAAATGGCAAGTTACTGTGTTGTTTATCTATTTCTTCGACATTTTTTGCAAATTTACATAAGCAATATTTTTTTTGTACATATTGCCCATTGTAAATATAGAAATTTGTGAAAACCCTTTTTGCATGAATTATTTTTTTGGGACAGTTTGCTTACGAGAAAAGTTGCTGCCACAGCCTTCCAGAATACATGAGTAAAATTATGGTTAAAACTCATAATATTATTATTTAATAATCTTTTCAAAAGGACAATATAAAATGTAATAAAAAATATTTTTACTAAAATTTGTAATAAGATTAGTGGCGGTTGAATAGAAAGCATAAATGTTAAAACCCTACTTTGAGCAAACCATATTACTAAGGTTAAGAACCCCTACAAAATACCAGGCATATGTGTATCTAATAATATATCACAAAAAATAATTTTAAATAATAAATTTTGTTCCTTTTTTAACAACATTCTTTTAAAAAAAATTTGTAATATAAGTAATGTCTTACGGTAAGTATCATGTTACTAAAGTTTTCGGAATAAGTTACCTTTTTTTTATTGGTAAAAAAGAACAAATATTTAAAAAACTACACTGTTCATGGTTGTAGTAACAGAGAAACACTTTTTACTTAAAAAAAACATGTTTTAAGTTAAGGATTTTAAGGGTAGAGCTTCCGTCAAGAAAATAGGTTTAGTATGTATTCTATCAACAAATAAAAAAATTTCAAAAGAATATAGGTTGACCCTGTTACACCCAAGGAAGTTTAAAGGTGTATGGAAGCCCAATATTGTAGAACAAAATTTCCAGGTGTGCAGGGCAGCGGGAAAACGGGGGGTTGGCCCGGAAATTTGCGCAATGAATAGTAGGTCAGACAAAATTTCCCTAATTCTTTTTTTTACTATTTATAAAGTTGACATCATCAAATGTCAAATTCAAGCATTCACTGTTTTTTTTTTTTTTTTGCACAAAATTGTTGGTTATTAAACGATACTACCAAAAATATTTAAATTATTGTGTAATATTGGGTTTTATATCATCTGATATAATAGGGAAAAAAAATAGATGGCGCCACTTTACAGCCTTCTATTTAAAAATGGTCGATAATTTTGGGAGTTTTGTATTTTTTAAACCCAAAATCTTTTTAAATAAATAAAAAAAAACGATTTTAAAAAATAAATTTCCAAAAAAAGGGGATTTTGTTTCATGTACTTATCACCAATTTTTTAATAAAAGAAGGGCAAGATAGTGTAAATGAGTTTAATCTAATCCTAAGATTGTGGTTGTACATTAAAAAATGAAAATTTTTATAATTGCTTTTTAGGCATATATTTTTCACTAATAAAAAAATTTTAGACAGAATAACAGTGGTTAAAAATGTTTAGTAACCTTTTGGGACCTGAGTATCCATTGTAACAGTCTCCGTTAAATATTATGTGTCTACAGTATGTCGAGCTTTAAAAAGTTGATAATGTAAGTTTAAGAAACCAAAAAAACTAATTTCTTTTTAAAAAAATACAAAAAAAACAAAAAGCAACTTTAACATAAAATTTACCATTTAATTGAAGGATCTGTATATATTAAAATTTGCCTGGGCCGCCCAGGGAATTAATAATTTTGACCTTTTTAAAAAAATGTACTAAATTATTAAAAAATAAAAGTACCTAAATGTAAACCTTTTTTTATTTTTAATAATCCAAAAATAACAAACATTGTGGAAATTTATCTAAAAAAAGTTAAGATTGCCTTACTTTTCTCACTGCTTTTTTCCGAAATTTTCATTTTCTATAATTCATAATTGAATAATATTATTTATTCATTTAAACCAAAGTTATCTCAAAAAAAGCACCTAATTTAAATAAAAGAAAAAATTACCTAAAGTAAAAAATCCCGGGGATTTTAAAATTAATTTGAAAAAGACAAAACCATAAACCTCTAGTCATTTTGTTACAATGTTATAGGTAACAAAAATAAACACAAAATTATAGTCACAATTTAATAAACACTAAATACTAAAATAAAAAGGGTTTTTTATCAACCCAAAAAAACTTGTGCATCCCCCAAATATAATCACACAAAGCAAAACAATCGAAATTAAAAACCTCTTTGGAAATGTTTCCCTTAACTACACACTGATTTATCAGTGTGTAAGTAGGCAACACATTAAATTATTTCGTGGAATTCTGTTTTTTGGGGAGAATGGGGGTTTTTTTCGACAGTTATTTTCATACGGGGCTGACTTTTTTTGATAAAATGGGCTAAAATTGGGCTTCCATACACCTTTAAACTTCCTTGGTTACACCCCAAAAAAAATATTATTTAAAAGTCAGTACTTCCTATGACTTCGAAAATTTTTAGACAGAATTATGGTTGTTACTTGTTATGGGATAATATTAAGCTACTTAAGTCCAAGGAAATTTAAAAATTTTTCCAATAGGGGCCGGGGAAAATTACAAAAGGCTTATGTGTATTAGTTTTAGAAAAAAGGAAAAAAACGTTGTTGATATTGAAAATTGAAAAGTTAACTTTAGTAATAAAAAATTTAAAAATTTACCATCACTTTCCATTTTAACACAGCAAAAGATAGTTTTTTCTAACAATACTTTTGACAGGTTGAAATTAAAATAAGGGAATCAGTAATCAGGCAACAGAAAATCAAAAGACCCCTTTTATTCAAATTTTTTTGTAACATTCGTGCTGTTTATTATTTTTTGGGCCCAAAAAGACCTAACCTATGAAAAAAAATTTTACACAGTAGTATCATACATCATGTGAAATTAGTCATTTTCGGGTCCTGTAAGACGTGCGTTTTTTGACACTTTTTATAGAGGGCGTAGAAAAAAAAATTATTTAATTACATTACAAAAAAAAATACTTTTACCTACATCGGCTCCTTTATTATTGGAAAATTCCTAAAAATTTTATTGTAAACTTTTAAAAAAATTTTTTCAACTTTTTTTTTTCTGGTTTTCTAGAATGCTCCGTGAAGTAAACAATTGCCCAAAAAAAAAAAAGAAAGGGGTCTGGCCTGGACGGGCAGCGAAAAGACCAACGAGAAAACAGGTCGGGGGGGCCCCCCAACATGTAAGATCCGCGTCGGGCTCGTGTATGTGGTCCCCGCGGTAATATTTGCTTTAATTTGTTTTTTGGCTTCCGCGTTTTTGATTGCTACCGGGGTGTATTCAAAAATTTATTAGTTAGTTACAAGGGTCCAATAAATTATTTAAGAAAACATATTAAAAAACCGAACTAAAAACTAAAAAAAATAATGGTAATAGGCTATTTGACTGATTTTGAAAAAAACGTTTTAAATT
>JAHBCN010026275.1:0-10786 GCA_019359885.1 Listronotus oregonensis | reverse complement strand
ACTTTTCGAGCCAACACCATCAATCGTTTGACATCCTCTAGCAACATAGAGAATAGTGCTACTACAAACATAATTAAAAACAATTAACCGATATGGCCAACAATACTCCTGTAACCTACAATAATTTTTGTAATTTTTATATCAATTTTAATTAAAAATGAGTTTAAAGTAATTACCTTTCCTAGTTTAAAAGTTATAATTTTTTTATTAATTATTGTTCTTATTGTTTTAATAAAAAAAATGTTGTATTAAAATAAAATGTTTATTTAATCAGGAAATAATCTTACCAAATATCCTGTCCATTTTAATTTTTCCTATGGAAAAATTAGAAATTTCTTTTCTAAGTAATCTGTTTCAACAAATAGCATTCGCGAAAGTGGAAAAATCCTCGTCTTCGACTCGGATTTTTAAAACCACTCTCGCTCATGCTATTTGTTAAAACAAATTATTAGAAACTCATTTTTCCGAATTTTTTCGGAAAAAATTAAATGCACTAAGGATATTACCCCCGAAAATTTGTTGAGTGCATGAATTTTTTAAAAATAATTACGAGTCGTAAAATTCATGCACGAGACAAATTTCCCCCAATTAAATCAAGCACGTGGGGGATTCGGTAGGAAAATTTTATACCAGAATTATTATTTAAAAAGAAAACATTAAGTAAATATTTATTTGGACGTTATTCACAAATAAATAGAAGGCTGTGTGTAATGCGAGTTTTAACGTTTTCCGTTATTTAAATTGTCATTAACACTGTATGGTTTTTTTTACTTTGAAAAAAAAACGTTGCGATTTGGAAATTAATTTTTGATGAGTTTGAAATAAATTAATTATATTATAAAATGTACACCTTAGTAAATTCCTGTAATATAAAGTAAGTGAATAAAATATGTTAAGAAATCTCTTCATTTATTTGTTTTAAAAAATACATTTAAAAAAACATATATAATGTTATAAATACCAAATAACAATATTCTAAAATTAAATAAATAACTTAATCTATATTTAAAAATTATAAACTTCATCAAGTCCTAGGTCTTCCTGGATTGTTCCTAGTACCGATGCTGCATTACCCCGTTGCACAGCTAAACCAATTCTTTGGATAATGAAACTTCGAGATTTTTGCATTGTATTTTTTTGCAAATTTCATTAATAAAACCCTTAGCCTCATCACCCAAAGGACCAAAAGTTTCAACAGCAAAAGGAATGAAGATAAAGCGTTCTTTAAGCTCCTTATATTTTAGATGTTTTTTATTCTCGGCAATACGAGCAGCCGCACCTACAAAATTAGAAGTTTTTGTACCAGATAGGATTTTGCAAGTGTATGGCTGCAAGTAGCGTCCCAAAGTAAGGCTTAACACAGAAGGATTTTCAGCTAAAATCAGAGCTCTTTTGATAATGCATTTATCTGACTGTGTCTAGAAGAACGCCCTGCGCTTTTTTTGCAGCTTAACCCATGTAGGCCATAAATATCAGCATTTTCGCCGCAAACGCAGGTGTGCTCTCCACACACCAAGACCTC
The DNA here is from genome assembly GCA_019359885.1 of Listronotus oregonensis. Lineage (NCBI taxonomy): Eukaryota > Metazoa > Arthropoda > Insecta > Coleoptera > Curculionidae > Listronotus > Listronotus oregonensis. The sequence goes on along the minus strand of JAHBCN010026275.1, from coordinate 9,264 downwards.
CAAATTATACTGGAAGAGTGCTTTGTAACCAAGAATTTAATTTAATATCACAATTTGTTATGTCTTGAACTAAACTTTGTAATACATTATCAAAATTACAAAGTAATTCTGGAGATTTCCAACAAGGTGAACATCTTAACAAATAAGACATTCGAGGTATGGCAAAGGAATATTTTAGTAAATAATAGGAAATATGTGAGTATATATATTTTAATTTGGTGCTAATAGATTTTAAAAATTCTGTCTTTTTATTAATTGAGTATTCAATTTCATTTGACGCAAAAGCACTTCCTAATAAATTAAAATTTGAAATGGGAATTACTGACAGATTAGGAACAACACAAAAATTTGATAGTATATTGGAATGATCTTTAGATAAAACAGTTAATTCACACTTATCAAAATTTAAATTTAAACCTAAATCTTTACTTCCTCTGATTATTTTATGAAAATTATCTAAAACCGATTTTGGGTTTCCAGCAAGTGTACCGTCATCTAGATACCAAAAATTTATTTCTGTATTTAATGATAAAATAAGTGGATGAATTGCTAAACTAAAAAGAGCTGGTCCAAGAGGATCTCCTTGTTGGACACCTCTTTGAGAAAAAATATGTTGATCACCGTAAGAAAGTAAACTCGGATTATCATAACATTGGGCTATAAATGGTAAAAATTCTGGAGGATATTCGCTTACTCGTGATAAAATTGTCTTCTATTAACCATATTAAAAGCGTTTTGATAATCTATTTTTAAAATAACTTTATCCGATTCGTGAGGATAAAGAAGAAAACGACGTGTTGCATGCTTCTGCTCTGCATTTTGTTCCAAAGCCAAGTTGATATGGGCGAAAAAGGTTTCCTAGCTTTTCATAAATACGAGAGTATATTACCTTAGAAGCTAAACGTCGGAAACATATTCCTACTGCTATTGGTCGAATACCTCCATCTTTTTTATTAAAAGCACATAGGTTTGCTCCATAAAAAAATTTACAAATATCTTTTGGAACTGAACCTTGAAATAAATGAGTTATAAAAGACTTAATTGACGACAGTAATTTAAAAGAATGGTTACCATGCTCGTCACTTACCAAGTCCTTAAGATGTCTTGGTCTTAATGAATCTATACCACCAGAAGACCCAGGACGAAATGAAGAAATAGCACTTTTAATTTTATTTTCAGATAAATTAAAATTAAAATCAATATTTTTAAAGGAATAATCGACATCATTATCTTGTTCGGATACTGGATGTTTTTTTTTTCAGTTTTTCAAAGGTCTCTTCATTTCTAGGTGCGATAGTATCATCTGAAGCGAGAATTCGGATTGCATTTCTGATATCTCCATCTGCAATTTTGGCTTTGATTTTCTTTGAAAGGTACTTATTCTCATCAAACTTGTTGGAATCTTTCTTCTTTGATGGTTTTTTAGATGTTACTGATATTTTTATATATAATTCAAGAAGATCATTTGTTTGTAAAAACTTATTTTTCAACCAGGATTTTAAATTGTTTTTTATCAATGTTGTTAAAGAAGATTTTCTATTATTTTTGAGTTGACAGGTATTGCTAAAACAGCGTATGGGAAAAGAAATAATGAAATCCAAGAATGAAAGTCATTTTTTCATACACATTTTTCAAGAAGAAATGAAAGTTCATCAGAAATTGATGGTCTGGCTCCTTTTGGAATGATTTTTACAATGGGAGTTGATGATTTTAATTCAGCGAAAGCTTTGATTAAAAATTCACCATTTAAACTTGGATTTTGATTAATCAAATTTTCGGGGGTTTTATTTGCAATTTGATTGGTGGATACTTCATTGAATTTTTCGAACGTTACATTTATTACATCAGACATGTTATTTTTAGATTTTGAGTTCTCCAAATTCTTCTTTACGTTGGTTTTTAGATGCATTTTTACATTATGAATTTTAAGGCCATTGATATTTTTGAACGATTTTTGACATATCGAACAAGATGTTTTTTGTTTATCATTATCTAAATTATATTTCTGAATGAGATCATAATGTCCGTTATTAGGGTTTCCGCGAAAAAGAAGATTAATAGTTGATGTATGTTTCTTCAAACAATCCGATAAAACCATAGCTTTCTTGCTTAAAATCTGGCTTAGGGGTAGGTTTTCAACAAATGTAAATACATTAAAATTAATTTTGTAAATTTCAGATAAGACAAAACATTCTAGAGCAGTTCCATAAGTACCCGGAGCATTAATTTTCTTGTAATACTCATCTTTTGATATATTCTCATCCAAAATATAGTTTTTAAGTTTTTCCCATTCATTTAAAATAAATTTTGAGGTCTTACTTCTAACTTCAGCATGTTTTTCTTGTGTTTTATATAAAAAGACTTACTGCTCTAAATAAACAATTTCCATCTCTATAATTTCAAAAATTTTAAAATTTTGATATTTGCTTGACATATGTAAAATTTTATTTTCTTCATAAAATCAAAAAATTTGGCTGATCTTGGGTTTTTAGCTTCAAATTTTTTTTAATAAATTCAAAATTTGTTTTCTGGATAAGGGTACTTTAACTGTTTGCTATAAAATCTGTATTAAGTTATTAAAGGGGTAAAAATATAAAATATGTATATTTTAATAATATATCAAAATTATTATTGTCTAATTATATGATAGCTGTCAGTGCCAGGAAATTTTCACTTTTAATTTTACGTCTACATCTTATGGATAAAAAATTCAGAAAATTTGCTGGGTATTATATAACAATGTCGAAATAAAGCTTCTGATTGGTTAAAATGACTGGTATACAATTTTCTGTAATTGTCAGTTACTACGACAGTTCTGTTGTAGTCGCTTAGAGTGGTTTTGTCTTGGATGCCTATCCTACATAGTTATTTAGTATTTAGTAAATGTTTTAAAAATTACCGATTTACATAGTAAAAAATTTAAAAACAATTATTAGGAGCCCTTTTGTCTTTGTACGATAATGGTCAAATTTTAAACAGTTGAAAACACGAATTACACATAAAGATCGTGCTCACTTTTTCGATTTTTTAACAACAGCATTAAAAATGCTTGCTGCAAAAATTTGGATTGGAATTAAAACAGATATCTCAAAGCCATTCTCCCAGATTAGGTAAAATTAAATTTTAAAAAAAAAAAAAAAAAAAAAAAAAAAAAAAAAAAAAAAAAAAAAAAAAAAAAAAAAAAAAAAAAAAAAAAAAATTCCAAAAATTTGGTTCTGGATAAGGGTTTCTTTAACTGTTTGCTATAAAATCTGTATTAAGTTATTAAAAAGGGAGTAAAAAAATATAAAATATTCAATAATATATCAAAATTATTATTGTCTAATTATATGATAGCTGTCATGTGCCAGGAAATTTTCACTTATTAATTTTACGTCTACATGCTCATGTGGATAAAAAAATTCAGAAAATTTGCTGGGTATTATAGTAACAATGTCGAAATAAAGCTTCTGATTGGTTGAAAATGACTGGTATACAATTTTCTGCTTAATTGCGTCAGTTACTACGACAGTCTCTGTTGTAGATGTCGCTTAGAGTGGCTTGTCTTTGGGTATGCCTATCACCTACATAAGTTATTTAGTATTTAGTAAAATGTTTTAGAGCAATTACCGATTTTACATAGTTAAAATAATTTAAAAAACAATTATTAGCAGCCCTTTTCGTTCTTTGTACGATAATGGTCAAATTTTAAAACAGTTGAAAAAACACGAACTTACACATAAAAGATCGTGCGTCACTTTTATGTCGGTTTTTTTTATTAGCAACAGCATTAAAAATGCTTGCTCGCATAAATATGTGATTGGAATTAAAACTAGATATCTCAAAGCCATTCTCCGCAGATTAGGGTATAAAATTAAATTTTTATTCCAAAATATTTCAAAAATTACATTTTCACATTGGCCATCAAAGAATTTTTATTTGCCAGCATCATGAGTTTGTAATTTAGTCATTTCTTAATGGAATTTTTTAATTAGTTTTGTCGGATTTTACAATAAACTGTAAGTCCCATCTGGGTGACATTATTTAGATGTTAATAAAGTAGGTCAGTACAGAGAGGTAGTAGTTACTGTGTTTTCTAAATCTGCTATCAGTTGCAGTAATGGCATGTTTTGTTTAGTGTTTGTACTTGGATATCGTTAAAGGTCCTGGGGAAAAATTAATTAAACTTATAAAAATCCGGTACCTAACCACCACTCTTTTTTTCAGTTGACTGTGGACGCCTTTGAAACATCTTTTATTAGCCACGTTCATAATGTTGATTTTATCTATGCACTATTCAAAGTTTAAAATAAGAAAACAATATGTTAAATGCATTTATGCAGGAATAAATATTAATAGGCGAAAGTAAAAATGTTGTAATTTTCAGTTCTGCCGATATTTTACTCCCGTGTTTTTATAAAATATTGATAAACAACCAACCAAAAATAAAAATCTAAGTGACTACGTGCATTTGATTTTATATAAAAATCTCTATAAATATTCATTCCTACTTTTTTATTGCATGATTACTGAAAGACAGGGACATCCGAGAATAGAAAAATATTTATTTTGTTATGTAGTGAAAATTACACATTTTTTGTATTATCTTTTATTTTATTAAAAAATGGTAACGCTTCCTGAAAAGCGTAAGTTTTCATTTCCTATTTAAACGGAGACACGGTACCATTACAACCAAATCCAAAAATATAGAACCGGGTGACCATTCGAAAACTACCACCTTCCTTGACTTTTTATTTGAAGTTTCTTAAACAAATTTTAATATAAAAAATGTAGGGGCAAATTTGAAGAGTTCAAGCATAATTTAGTATAATATACAGGATGCATTATAAAGACTTGGCAAACCATAGTTTTGATTTTTTAAATAGGACACTCTGTATTTGACTTGCTATTTTAATTCTGCTTAAAATTCAAGGCATTTTTTATATAAAATACTATAGGCCTAATGTACTGGTTTTTGAACTAAAGATGTTTAAAAAAATTAAATAATTAAAATAATGAATGCTGTTGTAAGAAACTCAATTTTTGTTTCAACCATTAAACAGTAATAATTTAAGATGGCATATTAATTGTCACTCTTAACGTTATACCCCTGGTTCTACACGCATTTTTGGTAACAAGTTTCCAAATGTGCTATTGAGTTTTCTATAAAGCGAAAATTTGTTTGATTCAATACGTTAATTTCATGCCTAATAATCTTTTTCATGACATCAGCATTACCCAGATCCTGTTGGTAATTAAATTTTTTATATATCCCCATAAAAAATTGTCCATTGGCTTCAGATCCGGACTATTAGCTGGCCAATGAATTGTCCCGTTTTGTCCAATCCATTCATCATAATTTTCATATATTGAGTCTTTTACTTGTTGAAAAACAAATGGTGCAGCTCCATCATGTTGGAAAACTAAACTGCGATAATGCCTTAACGGCAAATTTTTCAGCTCGTTCCTTAAAAATTTGTAATATACTACTTCACCGGTCAAGTTACCTTCAAAAAAATATGGTCCTAATATTCGGTTTCCCAGTATGCCACACCACACATGTTGTGTCTCCGGTAGCGTAGTGGTCAGAGTTTCGGCTTGCGGGCCCGGCGATCCGGGTTCGATTCCCAGTACCGGAGAGACACTTTTAGGTAGTAGTTATTTAAAAATAACGTCCGTGGTGGCACTACCGCGTTGTCTAAAAGGTGCTGTGAAATGCAACATTTGCATGTTTCAGTGCTTGGACAACGTTGACGGAACAACTGGGAAGAAATAGGTTAAACACCGGAAAACCCGGCACTTACGGTACTTTGGTACTTAGGTTTATATATGTATATATAATCCGTAGGATATAATATACATATATAATATTCCTTCGTGAGCTGTCAAAAAGAAAAAACACATTGACAGTCTGTCGACCTTGAAATTACACTTCTCGCACGAAATTTGGATTATCCAGCGCCCAATGACAAACGTTTTGTTTGTTAGGCATTCCACTTGTCAAATTGTAAAATTTTAGTCTTTGATCCTTTTGAGCCTGTACGAGTTATTAAACTTTATGGTATTTTAAAGGTTTAAACTTACTTTGTTTTAAAACCTTACGTATTGACTCGCGCCCGTATTTTTGTGGTCCGTGCTTAGCTTGCAAGTCTTTTAAAGCAGTTATAACTGACTTGTTGGGGTTTTTCACGAAATATAGGATAACATTTAAATCCCTATTTTCATCCTTTGGATACACCGATTTCTTCCTGTCGAGATTTGAAGTTGTTCTAAATTTTGTAAAAATGCTTTTAACGGTGTGTCTTGTAGGAACGGCTCCATAAGGATGTAGAGCTGCATACGTACGAACAGTAGCAGAAGCGTTATAATTATTTTTAATAAATAAATAATGTTTTTTTCTGTTAAATAAACCATTTTTTATACAAATTATTCAGACTTTTCAAGAACAAAACATGTCACTTTAAACTGTCACGACGACATATATGGCCTACTGTAAACTTTTAAACTGCATTTTAAACCTTACGTATTGAACTCGCGCCCTTATTTTTGTGGTCCATGCATAGTTTGCAAGTCTTTTGAAGCAGTTCTAACTGACTTGTTGGGGTTTTCCACGAAATGTAGGAGAACATTTAAATCCCTACTTTCATCATTTGGATACACCAATTTCTTTCTGTCGAGATTTAAAGTTGTTCTAAATTTTGTAAAAATGCTTTTAACGGTGTGTCTTGTAGGAGCGGCTCCATATGGATGTCGAGCTGCATACGCACGAACAGTAGCAGTAGCGTTATAATTATTTTCAATAAATAAGAAAAAAATTCCTTGTTTTTCTTCTGTTAAATAAACCATTTTTTCATACAAATTATTTAGATTTTTCAAGAAAAAAATGTCACTTTAAACTTTTTACTGCGTTTTAAAGCAAGTAATACAACTTTTAAACTTTCCTAGTTCAAAACCAGTGAATTTGGGCCTATAGTGTTTTTTTTTTATATAAAAATGCTTAGAATTTTAAGCAGAATTGAAATATCGTGTCAAATGCGGGGTGTCCTATTTAAAAAATCATAACTATGGTTTGCCACGTCTTCATGATACATCCTGTATAATATCTAAAATTATGTTTTAAACTCTTTAAATTTGCTTCTACAACTTTCACAATAAACATTTTTTTAAAACTTTAAATAAAAAAGTCAAGGGAGGTGTTGTTTTCGAATGGTCACCCGGTACAAAACTTTAAAGACGGCACTATTATAATCCCTATTACTTTACCTTAAACACCGATGGTTATTAAAACCCTAGTTGTTAACCCTTTAGAGTCTGCATTAGGATAAAAAAAATAATTTATCTCAAAGTTGTTAGTGTTAAATCACCTTATGTAATTTAATTTTAGCGGTGTTTTTCCACAGAAAACGAGATTAGCTGGATCTCTTTTCTCAGGTAGTCAAAAACGTTTTAGCAAAATTTGGGCTTTTTCTTCAAAGCTTGTTTGGGGAAAATTAGGTTGGATTAAATTTCAGAGAATTAGCGAAGCTGTTAAAGGAAAGAGAATGCGATATTCGGCATCAAGTTTTAATTAAAACATTTTGTGCGTATACTGTTGGCATAATTTGATATTAATAATAAAGATTTAGCTTCAAAAGAAACTGATTAAGGTAGATTATGGGCATTAAGCAATCTTAATTTTTTAAATTTTATAATAACGTTTACGTTCTTTTAAAAGCAAAAATTAAACATGGCAGACAGTACGGATTTCGTGACAAAAGCTTAACAGCAGATCTTCTTTTCTTTGTCTCACAAAACTGAAACAAGGCTGAGGGGGCAGCAGGTTCCATAGACTTGACACTCTAGGGATGAAGGAACGAAGAAAGCGGGAAGTTTGGGACTCTCTACTACGCTACACTACGTGATGCTCTGTTGGGAGCTGCCAGAGAAGGCTGGCAACTCCTCTGAGCAGAAGCCGTGAAAATACCTATAGAACAGCGACAGATCCCCCACAGCTCGACGGTGGGCAAAAAGAGGATGCCTTTCTGTAAGCGTTGGATCATTAATAAGACGAACGGCTCTTCTCTGAATGGAGTCCAGAATGCTAAGCGTTGTAGGGGACGCCATTCCCCAGACATGAGAACAATATTCTAAAGAGGGTCTGATTTGGGATACATACAGTGTACAGATTGGAAGAAGAGAAATATTTTCTGGCTCGAAAGAGGAATCCAAGCTTTTTGAAGCTGCCGAGGCTATGGACGTAATGTGTTTGTGCCAGTTGAGGTTATTCTCAAAAGTAACGCCGACAAGATTAAACGACTCTTTGTTCTGCAGAACTTGGCCGCTCATATGTAAGAGATGAGCATTGGCAGACTTTTTTCGGGAGAGCGGACGTTACTGTGTTTTCGAGGCATTAAACTGAACAATATTTTTGGCGCCCCAATCTAAGATAAGTTTGAGGTCTTGTGAAAGAGATATCTGCATTGACCTGCGCTTTTTTTCCAAATCAGAATTACATGGCGGCTTAAGAAATTGAATACTAGAGTGGAGGCTACTATGAAATAAATTGGTCCATTTGTTTATTAGTTATAATATTTTTATATAAAAAAAAGATAGAAATTGTTTTCTTATTTCTCAGCGAATGTTGCATTATCTACAATTTTGCCATTATTTTTTGACAGTACTATATTTTTAAATTGGTGGTATTTGTAAAAATAAGCGTATGTTTTAGTAGAGTTATATAAAAAAAGTTGTTGTTTGGAATGGCGGCCCTACTTATTTTTGGTCATAAAAAACCGAAAAATACAGATATTGGCTTTTTTTAATATGTTTTATTTCATTTTTGGTGTTAATTTTTATTTTGAAAATAGAAAATGGGTATTTTAAGTTTCTGCCAAGAAAATGCATCTATTTAGGTTTGGCAATATTTAGTGATTTGTTTTATATTCTACGTGCAAAGACAAATAATAAAAAAATCAAAAATATCAATTTTCCAATTTTTCAAAAAAAAATAAAAAAAAATCGAAAAATGATAATTTTTTTTTCAGTCATATTTTTGATGAACTTTCAGAATGAAAATATTTGACAACTCAAAAAAATTAATCATGTTGATTTTGCATCGCAAAAAAGTGGGGCCGAGATTCTAAACAATTACCAAAAAGAGTTTTAAAAATGTGTTTTTCCAATATATTAATTTTTTTCAACTGCTACATCTAATTGGTATTGAAGTTATACTTATCAGTAAATGTCTCTGTTTGTTCGTGTTATGGACTGTAACCACTAGTTTCGTATAATTTTTCGTTAAAAAAA
>JAHBCN010026274.1:0-10727 GCA_019359885.1 Listronotus oregonensis | reverse complement strand
CTTTTTTGTATAACATGTTATAATTTATGATTTAAAACCCTTTTTATTTAAAAAAACAAATATTTTCTCAGTTAGCCTTGATTCCGGCGAACTTTTTTTTTTAAACAAAAAATATTAGTAATTGGCAAAATAGATAAGCTAAACAGATATTTTACAGAAATGGGTTTCGCGAACATAGCTATAACTTAATACCGTTACAACAACATAAGGGCCCCCATATGAAACAGTAAAGTTGATGAAACATATCCTTTACTTTTCATATGGGCGCCATTTATTTTTTCGTACCCAAATAGTGTTTTTTATTCTTTTTTCAACAATATAAAACATTTTTTTTTTTCCCATCCACTTAAAAAAAACAAATATTTTCTCATTGGCCTTGATTCCGGCGAATGTCATCTAGCGTCATTATCAAGTTGTCGGGTACTTTTAAAATTTTTTTCAACTTTGTAAAATGGTTAATTATTTGAAGAAAAACTTGATATTTTGCAACGTTATTTCCAAACAATAGAAATGTTAATATAGCTGCGCAAACGTATTTCGACAATTTTCCTGAAAGGAAATCCTAAACTAACATACGTTTAAAAACGGGTTACAAATTTGCAAATTCGAAATTTTTAAAAAAACCCGACCTAAGAAATACTTTAAAAGAAAATTGAAAGAGATGCTGCAGTTAACCAACATTTAAAAAATCCAACATCTTCAGCCAGGGATGTTGATGAGAATTCCACATACCTAAGTAAACCATTCTAGGGTATTTGGGGACTTTTTAAAAAAATATCGATAATATTTGAAAAAATATGGACAACAATTTGAATTTTAGGTCGTTATTTTACATCTTCATTTTATAGGAATATTAGTTTACCCCTTTTTCCCGGTAACAGGTAAAACTTATATATGTTCGCGAACCCATTTCAGTAGAATATCTGTTCAGCTTATCTATTTTGCCAATTAAAATAATTTATTGTTTAAAAAAAAAAAATGACGTTCCCGGAATCAAGGCCAACTGAGAAAATATTTTTTTTTTGAAATAAATGAGGTTAAAACTTTTAAATTATAACATGTTATACATTATTGAAATCAGAATAAAAAGCACCATTTGGCTCCGAAAAAAACTAATATGGCTCCATATGAAAAAATAAAGTTGATGATGATTAAAAAAACCCGAAACGTAGAAAATAAAAATTGACTACTCGGTCATATTCTACAAAAAAGTTGCTTCGAAAAATTTTTTTACAGATTTGAAAAATTTTATTTAAAAAAAAAAATAGGCCCCGATTTTCGAAAATTAATAACAAAAAGCAGACTTTAAAAAAAAAATTTTTTTTACTTTTTTTTCCCCAAAAAAATTTAAAATAAAAAAATTTTATTTTTGGGGTTCATCCCCCAGGAAGCTAATACTTTTAGAATATTTTTTGGATTTAAAAATTTTAAAAAAAAACCCAAAAAACAATAAATGTTTTCCCCAAACAAGCTTTTTTATTATTAGTTTTGCATACTTGGAAATACTAAGAGCTACGAAATCACCCCCACGTTGTGTATGCAGATATCTCTTTTACAAGACCTCAAACTTATCTTGGATTGGGGCACCAAAAATTTTGTTCATTTAAAAGTTTTAAAACACAAAATCATGTTCGCTGCCGCGGAAAAATTTTGCCAATGCTCATCCGTTACATATGAGCGGCCAAGTTCTCAGAACAAACATGAACAGTCGTTTAATCTTGCCGGGGGTTTCTTCTAAGAAAAGGTCTCAACGGGGGCCCAAACACATTACATCTATAGCATCGGGAGTTAAAAAGCAATTCCTTTTTTGAGCCAGAAAGTATTTTTTTTTCCAATCTGTATACTCTGTATGTATCCCAAATCACCCCTTTTTTGGGGAAAATTGTTCTTAGGGCTGGGAATGGCGTCCCGTCCTCTACAACATTTTGCATTCGGGGCCCATTTAAAAAAGGGGCCCTTCGTCTTATTATTGACCCCCCGCTTACAGAAAGGCTTCCTTTTTTACCCACCGTCGACTGTGGGGATCTGCCCCCTCTTCTATAGGTTTTTCCCGGCTTCGCTTAGAGTAGTTGGCCAGTATAATCCTTCTCTGGAAAAACCCAGCAGAGCAACACGTAGTGCAACTCTTATGTATTCTTTAACAGTTCACCCCCAGAGTGTCAAGTCTATGGAACCTGCTGACCGCAGAATTTTTTTCCCTTTTCCTCCCAATTTTAAAAAATTTAAGTCCCGTGGGGACAAACTTTCTTACCACACTTAAGACACCCAGGCGTTAGTATTTAGGCACTTAGGTGGAATGTCCTAAGAAAAAAACGTTGGTTGTCACGACCCTTCCAAAAAACCGACGACGCGACGGTCTGACCGGGTTTGATCGTAAAATAATCTAGTTACAGTAGTCCGATCACTTAGATTTTTTTAACACAATACTCTTAAATACAGTGTTCCGCTTAAGTTCGGCACAAATGGGATTTTTTTATTATTAATTTCTCAGAAAATTTTATTCTTTATAAAAAGTTCTGCATGGGCCAAAACCTAAAATGAACTGTCAGATATTAAATTTTTGCAGACGTATACGAGGTTTGTCAAAAAATATGATTTTTGCCCAAGAGTAAACTACCTTTATTTTTAACAAAAACGAAAATTGTTATTAAAAAAAAAGTTGATCAGAACCAAAAATCACGTTTAAATATGCAATTATGCCCATTTACGATGAAAAATTAGGGTGTGTCCGCTTAAGTTCTGTACTATGGGAAACTTTTTTAAAAATTAATGTAACGAAAAAAAGTTACTCTTTAAAAAATTCGCTTACTGAACAAATAATGTTGGACTATTCAAACTTAAGATAGTATGTACAGGATGATCAAAAATTAAAAAAATACAAAATTGACCTAAAGAAAAGTACTTTAATTTTAATTTTAGAGCAAAATGGAATAAGAAAATGTTGATTGGCATTAAAAATTATATCTGTTTCTCTTTAGTAGACTATTATCGAAAATAAACTTAAAAATTTTAAATATTAATTTTATTATATTGCCACCTTTCTGAACCTGAATTTGAATTTTAACTGTCAGCTATGTTATTTGTCAAAAAATCAGTTTGAATATTTACTTAGATAAATATGCCGTTGAAATTGAGTATGCAAGATAAAATTGAAATAATTTTTATTGTTGGTGACAATTACAAAACGTATCGGGAAACTGCCAAAATTTTTAACTACCGACATCCTGATAAAATTATTTGTTTCAGAACAGAAAGGGAACATAGTAACTAAATTCAAGACCTTTGGGAAGTGTCGAAAATATCTACAAGAAGAAACGTAGACCAAGGGTTGCAAATAATGAAACCGTGAACCAAGTAATGTTGTCTGTAGTAGAAGATCCTAAAAATCATTGCGAAAAAGGTCAGCGACTTACCAAATGATGTAAGGGAAAACTAGTTCAAAAATATTTAAAGAAAATAAATTTTTCTTACAAACCAAAATTTATTCATAGTTTGAAGCCAGGTGATTTTGAACGACGCTTAGAATTTTGTTTTTTAATACAAGGAGGGGTTAGAAGATAACCCTTTTATGACAAGAGATATAATTTTTACCGACGAAAACCTTTACCTCGAATGGGACTGTAAGTTCACAAAATTGTCGGTGGGGAGTGACCTTAATTCCCAAAATTTTACTATACAGACACGTGATCAGTACTCATTTAAAACAAATGTGTGGTGCGGAATTTACAAAAATAGAATATTAGGCCTTTTTTTTTCGACAAAATTTAAATGGTGAACGTTCTTGCATCTTTTAAATAATTTTTGTTTAATTTTTTCCATGGACTTCACATAGCCGATAGACTACGGATATGGTACCAACAAGATGGTGCACCATGCCACAGTACAAGGGATGTGAGACAATCTTAAATACCCTTTTTAATGGAAAAGTTATCGACAGATATTCTGATCTTTTTGGCCCGCTAGGTCTCCTGACTTGAGCACTCTCGATTATTTCTTGTGGGGCTACTTAAAAAAGAATGTATACAAACAAAGGCCATTTCAAAATTTGGATCATTTAGAGAGGGTAATAAGAGAGACAATTACAAAATAACTCCTGCCATGATTAGAAATGTTTTAAAGAATTTTATGCAAGAACGGCTAAATGTATCGAAATGGAGGGAGGATATGTTACAAATGTACAGTGAGGGAAAGTTAATAAAAAAAAATATTTAAATTAAAATTTAATGTTTATTATTATTAAAAATTATATTTTTTGAAAAGTCAAATTTTATTTTAATAATAGTCTACTAAGAGTAGAAACAGATATAATTTTTAATATCAATCAACCATTTTGCTCTAAAATTAAAATAAGAGTACTTTTCTTCTAGGTCAATTTTGTATTTTTTTAATTTTTGATCATCCTGTAATACTATCTTAAGTTTGAATAGTCCAATATTATTTGTTCAGTAAGCAGAACTTTTTATAAAGAGTAACTTTTTTTCGTTTTAATTTTAAAAAAAAGTTTCCCATATGTACAGAACAAGCGGGACACACCCTAATTTTTCATCGTAAATGGGCATAATTGCATATTTAAACGTGATTTTGGTTCTGATCAACTTTTTTAATAACAATTTTCGATATTGTTAAAAATAAAGGTATTTACTCTTGGGAAAAAAATCATATTTTTTGACAAACCTCGTATACGTCTGCAAAAATTTAATATCTGACAGTTACATTTTAGGTTTTGGACCATGCAGAACTTTTTATAAAGAAAAAAAATTTTTAGAAATTAATAATAAAAAAATCCCATTTGTGCAGAACTTAAGCGGACACACTGTATATGTACTTTTGGAAAATGTATTAAAAAATAAGAAAAATTGGAACACGACTTATCAGAATGAGCCCTTATGTGAATTTGTATACAAAATACCCTACTTCTCAAGTAGAATGAAAATGAAGTTATGATAGGGGCGAAAACATGCTAATACGTTTCGTGTAATACAGTCATTTTCGTCGGAAGAACTTGACCCTGATGACCCGCTACCGATGTGTAAAGCCAATTTCTAACAATTCTTAGACTTGTTATGTTTCCAAAAAATGTTGATTTTTTCTTAAACTAGTCATTTCCTCACTAAGTCCCACATCGCTGCAATATTTTCTTCGTACAATGCATACATTTGTCTCGAATTATTTTTTTTACTTTCATTTTTACTCTTAACTTCTGGCTTCCAGTACCACAACGTACTTTTTCGGCCCTAATTGGTTGATCACGATATACTTAGCTACAATCCAATGATTTTTGTTAATAAAAAAGTATCTTTTGCAGCTGCTTTTAAATAATTATTACCCTATTCTATAAAAAAATTATTCTCATTTTTTTTACAACTTACTTTCATTCGGCGGTAAACATTTTTATCAATGTGTTCTAAAGGACGGCACATTTCTTGCATGCTTTTGAAACAATATCTTTCTGGGAAGCCTCAGAAAACTACAAAAATGAGATTATTTTTTAAAAACCTTAATATTTCAGGAAGAATCGGCGCATAAGTATCAAAAACCATTTCACCTTAATTTTTTTTATGACCCTCTTCAAATTGCCCTACTGATGATATAAATGCATGTTGCCATGGCCCACCAGGTGCCATTTTTAAACCGAAATTGTTTAAACAATTGCAAGGTTTTATTTTTCAACCGGAAATATTTTATGGTTATTATTTAAATACAAATAAAATAGGTTCTATAAATCTTTACGATAAAGTTAATATTTTTTTAAAGATATGAATTTTTAAAGGTTCGAATAATCTCAAATTTGGGTACTTTTAACCCAGGAAGAATATATTATAAAAAAAAAATATAAAAAATATTTAGTTTATTAATTTGAAGAAATTTCATTGTTTATACAAGTTTTTTGATTTTTTATTAAGCGCGCTCACAAGTATGCGTCTCTTACCTTTAAGTATCGCCATCTCTCTGACTCTTACGCTGTCTCTCTGTGTCCTAAATCATTATAATTTACCTTAAAAACTAATAACTTTATTAAAATTGTTAAGGAGAGCAATGTTATTAATAATTTAATTATCTACAATTTACTTTTATAAGTTTTTTCCTGAAATCAATTTTACAAAAGTTATAAGTTTTATATTACTTGTGAGCGCGCGTAATAAACAATCAAAAAACAGGTATAAACAATGAAATTTTTTAAAATCCTAATTAAGAATATTAATAACTATGATATAAAGAATTAAAAATAACTATTTTTTTTTATTTTATTATTTTTTAAAAACATTTTTCATGTGTCAAAAGTAACCAAATTTAAGATTTACCAAACCTTTAAAAATTCATATCTCCAAAAACATTAACTTAATCGAAAAAAGTCATAGGATCTTTATATTTGCTTTTTAATACCAAATGTTAAAAAATAACAATTCCTTGTAATTGTTTAAACAATTTCAGTTTAAATAATGTCACCAGGTTGCCCCAAGGCAACATGCATTTATGTCATTAGCAGGACAATTTGAAGAGGATCGTATAAAGAATTAGGCTAAATAGTTTTGTTTTGACTCATGCACCGATTCCTTCTAGTCTAGTAATACAATCTAAAAGATTTATGAAAATTCGCTTTTATAGAGAGATAAAAAAATTAATAAATGGAATTGTTTCTTTATAATATTTAACCAAAAGAACAATCATTGGCACTTTGCAAATTGATTACAGCTCTTGTAGTTTCATATTATAGCGGATGGCTTTCGGAAGGATCTAATGAAAGTTGACTTAACTTATAAGGGTATTTTTTTATGCACCTATTGTTCCTTAAATATTATATTCAGTTATTCTTATTAAACGAGATAATTAAAATTAGTTTTTTTTTGTTTTAAACATTTTATAGTTTTAAAACTGCTTATGCTTTTATAAAAAAACCATTAGGTTATATTCTAAAATATCGATGTATTTGTAGAATTTATAAGTTTGTGTCCAATAATAAGTAAATAAAATAATAAAAAAACTGTAAATTGCTGTGATATACGGTATTATTATCATCAATCTATGTATATTACTTGGTATATACAATGTAAAAATGTGATTTGTTATATATTTTATTTGTTAATACAAAAAAATAAAGTTATTTAAACACAAATATGTTTTTATTTGCTAAATTTTATGACAGACAACCGTAAATAATCATGACGCTGCGTCTAGTCTGGAGCTGCGAAACAAAGTTTGTCCGAATAAAGACCAGTTTCCACATACGAGTGACCTAGAACTGGCTGTCCCATTTTGCACACTTTTGTAGGGTTTTTTTATAGAATACGGGGTTTCCCAAAGAAAGGGACACAGAGCAAAAGACCCTTGGTCGAAAAAATGCCATTAACGTATTTTTGCCTTACCCCAAAAGTTGAAAAATAAGATAAGGGTGTCAAATTTTTAATTTTGTTTTCTTTTTTCGTAATAATTTCCGAACTAAAGACATAGCGGTACGAAATTGGGTTTTGGGGGGTTCTTTGAGGTGAGAAATTTAAATTCGTCCACACTTTTAATTTTCGGTGGGGGGGGTAGGCCTCCCCACTTGTTTTAAAGCAAATTTTTTTGCTTAGTATATTGACCTGTTTATTAAAAAAAGGTTACTATAATTTTCTCTGCGTCAAAAATGTACCCCTCATTAAGGTCTCTAGAAAAAATTTTTCGAGATAAATGCTTTTTAAAGGGACCCCGCAATTTTCCTATAAAAAATGGTTTTTTGCTAATTGTTTTCAAACATTGCAAAATAATAGTTTTCAACATGCTAATCAAAAGTCTCTACGGGCACAAAACCCAAAAACCCCTTTAAACCCCCCAAAACCAGCCTTAAAGGTCATTAGGGATTTGCAGAATTTTGAGGGTTTTGGGTTTGGTGCCCTTTGATCAGCGTATTGAAAACTATTATTTTTTAAAGTTTAAAAACAATTGGCCAAAAACCATTTTCCATAGAAAAATTGCGGGGTCCTTTAAAATGCATTTATCTCGAAAACAGATGTTGCTTCTAGAGACCTAAATGAGGCATACATTTTTGACGCAGAGGGAATTATAGTAACTTTTTTTAATAAACAGGTCAATAAACTGGGCTTAAAAAAAGTTATGCCATCTAAAACAAGTGGGGCAGGCCGTAGCTGGCGCCCCCTACCAGAAACATTAAAAGTTGGACGAATTTAAATTCTCACCTTAAAAAACCCCTAAATCCCAATTTCGGACCGCTATGTCATTAAGTTAAGAAATTATTACGAAAAAACGAAAACAAAATTAAAAGTTTGACACCCTGTATCGTAGTTAATATCAATTTCAATGGGGTTTACGTAAATTGCATTATTTTGACCTAAGGAATCTGCTGTTGCTCTGTGTCCCATTACTTCTAAGACACCCTGTATAAGCAAAGAAAGATATAACTGTTTATTCATAAATTGGCTTTTGTTTTATCAAAATCCCCAGACAACGTCGCAAATGTTTAGCAGCACAAAACGTGGCGGGTCACCAGTGGCGTAGTTTTTTTCCCAAAAAACTATTTATCTATAGAAAATTACTTAAATATATTTTTTTAGTATATTATCCAAAAAATAGCTATTTTATGAGACTCAGCCAAATAAAGTGCCATGACAATTTTTTGAGCTCTTCGGGAACGTGCATGAAAAAAAACCTATTGGTTTAATACAATAATTAAACATTATTTATCATATAAACGACACTTCTAAAAACTGGATTTTCCGTTAACCAAACATAAAAAAAAAAGTTTGAATCTGTTTTTTTAACTTTATCGCAATTGCCCGTGTTTTTATCTTCATCGCTATCCACCGATTTTTATGTTTACATGTAAAAAAAGAAATAACAGATCATCTGACAGCCACACTTAAAGTCCACTAATGAGATTAAAAACGCATGCAATACCATTTTGTAAAAGTGAGAGGAGGAAATTAATAGACCAAAAAATGTTTAGTTTATTACGAATATCAAAATATATTTGGGAGTTTTTAGGAAAATTAAAATTTGGGGGTTTTGGGTTTAAAATAAAAAATCTATTTCTAGGACCCTTTTTAAATAAATTTTATTTTTCTAAATTAAATAGGTATTTTTAACTTATATGTTTTTAATGTTTTTTGATGACGAGAAAAGGAAAAAAAAGGAAAAATTTCACTGTTTTTTGCATATAATTTATTGTATTCAGTAACAATATTTAAGCATTCTTAACTAATCCAAGAATATTTAACTAACTATTTATTTCTATTTGTGATAATATCACAAGGATCAAAATAATCAAAAGGTTTTTTGGGAGTTGTGGTAACTGCATATTCTTTTTAAACCCCCGTAGAGAAAACCAAATTTTTTTCCCGGGTCAACGGAAACCTTAAAACAAATTTTATGATTAAAATCGTTCATATGCTATATTATTTTAATAAAAAGTTTATAACAAAACTATCCTTGATAGTTACTTTCAATCGATTATAAAATAATTAAAAATTTTTTCCTTAGTTATATAATAAATTTTATGCTAAAATAAGTAAACAATCGTTGTTAATCTGCAAAAAAATTAACATAAAATATTAACAACACAATGTTATTTGTTCGCCATGGTATTCCGTCAAGGAAGTAAATTTTATAAAAAAAAATTTTTAAACTACCTGTGAAACAAAGATTTTTGTTACGAGAATACAGTTTTAAAATTGGCACTTCACAACCATTTTCTAGTCTGTTTATTAAAAATAATACATAAAATAATAAAAAATCCTCTTATAACCGCACTTTTAAAACACAAATCTCTTTTAGCTAGTTTAAAGAAATGCAACACCCCTCACAACATAAAAAAAAAATTACCACAACTTACCGACGACTTTTTACCGTAGCGTAAGAAAAATTATGTAAAAACTACGAAAAGCAGTTTGCCCCCCTTAACCGTTAATATTCCGTTATGATTATTTTTGAGAATAATATTAATAAAGCAAAATAAAAATCAACTAAAAACATATTTCTGTCGCTGCTACTAAGTTATTGCATAACGACATGTTATGATCTATGATCTCTGTAAGAATTTAAAAAGGAAATATTAATAAAGCAATATCCTAAAAATTCGCCAATAAAGGACAATTGGCAAGGATGCATGTATTTTAATGTTTGATTGCTTTTAATTGTAAAAAGTTTTATCTCCCTTTGCTTATATATCTATGGTTTCTACGTAATTGATAGTTTTAGCAAAAAAGTAATATAGGCGTCACGTGCATTTTTCGGTCAAACTTAGAATGGTAAAATCAAAACTTGAAAATTTTTGATAGCACTAATAAATAGAGAGATACCCAATTTCGATTCTAGTCATTGGAATTGCGGAATCTTAAAAAGATACGAGGTCGATTAGGTGAAGGCAAAGTTGGGTAATTTAATCCTAATCAAAATGCTTTAAAAGTTTAAATATTTTAAATACTTCCGAAGATTTTTGAAAAAAACCGAATATTCGCGATTTTGTTTTTATTTTTTTATAACTCTATTTAAATAGATATAACAAAATAAATTTTACATTCTCATTGTCACTTTTTTTGTTCTACAAGGCAGTGTTATTAGATTTACACATCGACGTTTTGTCTTTGAGCTGCCATCATCAACTTTGTTTTTTAAATACGGCCCTGGATTTTTTATTATGGTTAGGTTAGGATACCAAAACCAATAATGTGTCACACTAATTGGAAAAATTATTTTATTGTTTTTTACCAAAAATTTATTTCTGTTTTCTCTAA
>JAHBCN010026273.1:0-10793 GCA_019359885.1 Listronotus oregonensis | reverse complement strand
TCGATAAGGGATAATTATTATTAGTAAATAATTGAACAAAAGAAAAAAACGTAGTGATTTTCAATCTCACCGTAGAGACAATAGTGATCAGGACCTAATAAGAAGGAAAATATCTTGTCTTTATGAAAGCGGAGTTATTTCTACCTTGGATAAACTGAAAAAGAAGCTAGACGAAGACGAAACCAATATAAATATTAGGCGTGCCACCCTCAATAGAGTTGTTTGTAAAATGGGATTTAAATACCGCAAAATAGACAAAAGACAAGTAGTAATGGAATCGCACAGATTACGCGCTTGGAGATTTAATTACCTTCAAGAAATTAAAAAATAAAGGTTAAAAAACAAATCCATAATTTACCTTGATGAAACATGGTTCGATACACACGACACAGTATCCAAAGGATGGGTTGGTTCCAGTCAAAACTGTCAGACGAAGGCACCTTTAAATAAAGGAAAACGCATACCATAATACACGGTGGTTCAGAAGACGGATTTGTCCCAAACTGCTTGCTGTTGTCTGCAAAGAATATTAAGGATTCTAGCTTGGATTATCATGAGGATACAAGTGTAGAACTTTTTGAAAACTGGTTTCAAAATTATCTTTTAAAAAATATTCCAAACAACAGTGTTATTGTCATGGATAACGCAAGCTACCACAGCCGTTTGCTACACAAAGCACCAGCTTCATCAAGTTCAAAAACTGAAATCCAGGAATATTTGTTAGAAAATGATATTTATTTTGAATTCTAAGTTGGCTGAACAGGCTGGGCATACTGTCTTACGGCTTCCTCCGTATCACTGTGTGTTTAACCCCATAGAGCATTTGTGGAACCAAGTAAAATCAAAGATCAGAGCAGAAAATGTTACACCTACTTTAAGTCGTTATAAATTTGATAAAAAATGTAATTACTAACATACCAGTTGAGAGCTGGAAAAATTCACTACAGCACATTATAAAAATTGAGGACTCTTACATTTCTATCCAAAACAACATAAATCCTATTGTAATTTATCTCAATGATGACTCTGATAGTGAAACAGAATTAGATTTAGATATTTAGATTAAAAATGTAATTATGTATAGATAATGCAGTTATAAATTTATTAAAACTTTGCATATATTTAATTTCTTAATGTAATTTTAAGATTATACTTACCCAAATAAACAATAAATTAAAAGAGTCCGTCCTAATGTTCTGTCCTTTAATACCTACCGATCCGCAGTTTTATTGCTGTCAGCAGGTATAATCCATAAATGAAGGCAAGAGCTAACACGGTATAATTTGAGACAGACTATACCTCTTTGTTGGTCCATCACGAAAACGTAACGATATGTTTCAGTATAATAATAATTGAAAAATGTGTTTGCAAGCCATCATATAAATATGTATAAAAACATCAAGTTATCTACCGGTATATGATACTATAATGAGCCATAAGTACGTAGATTGTGAACTGAATTTTAAAATAAAACTAGACTGTTTAAATTATTATATTTAAGTTAAAATAATCCATTTGCAATGACGAGGACTGGTCGACATTTTGGTAGAGGTTCTGATTGGTTAAGGTGTTGGTGCTGGTGACAACACATAGCTCTAACAATAAGGCTTTAACGTTGATTAATAAATACACTCATATATAGTGTGGTAATTGAAAAGTAGATATCTTCCTAAATTACTAAATTTCCTCTTATGAAAATAGCTAAAAATATAATAAAGCTCTATCTGCTGATCTTATAGAGCGGGGCAACGACTAGCTTAAACGTTTGTTATGACGATATAAAATACATAGGTACCCTATTAAAAGGCTAAATGATAGCATAAACCAAGATAAACTCGCTATTTGCATTTATTGCTGCTTTGTTTTGAATCGGATTGCGTCATAAATTCGCTATTCCTCGCTATAGGTAGGTGGGGCTTAAATATTTGGCAGTCCATTAAGTTTCCAAATTATCTTCGGTTAATACGGTTAAAATTTAAACCGGCAATATTTGGAAGGGGTGTTTGAACTTTGAATTTCAATAAAGTAAGCGCAGGAATATCAGATTATAAAATAATATCAAACCAAGCACTAGTTAATTAAAAACAAAAGTATAATATCGAGTGTAGTTTAAATCAGAGAACATGCCTAAAATTCTGATTAATTGTAAAAAATAGATTGTTTTATTATATTAAAAATTACTAACATACGTCAGAGTATTGTAGGGGGAGTCGAATTGGTGACGCAGATGCTCAGGTCATTTTTATTAAAACTTGTTGTTGTCATCATCAAGCAGGTTTTTGCATGCCCTTACCTGCCAAAAATATGAATACTAAATACCTAAAAAGAACTGAAACAAGAATAAGCTTATTGCAGATATTTCGTTAAAATCTTACACACAACTACTAATCCTTGGACCAAACCATAGTTTAAAGAATATACAATATATGAGTTAGGTCACTTGCATATAAACCTTTGATGTGTTGGCTTCAAAGACACCGTTTCAGGGATATTTGTGTAAACGATACCAATTTATTCAAGCGTTTCCTCTGATCAGGATTGTCAAGGAACGCGGAGTAAATTTTTCATTATTTGAATGATTATTAAGATAATATAATTTTGATAATACATGTTCATGGTCACCAAATCACTGTAAATTAATGTTAAATTTTTTGTCTCTATTACCTATTAATATTTATCCCCAGAACTACAAATGGGGGTAGATATCTACCCCGAGTAGCTTTTAATAAGTAAATAATAATAGGTAAAATCGTAACTGTACTTTGAAATATTTTTATATTTGTTAAATTTATCTTTTTTTCATATGTTTCATGAGAGGAACAAAAATAGATTCTTGAAAACCAATCTTTTATGGATATCCATTTAATTTTTTTCATTGATCGAATTCTTAATTTGTTTGAATTTTCAAATGCCCAAATAAATAGACTTTTTTAGCAAAACCTTACGATGGTATATTTTTTCTTAAAGCCATTAGTGTTCTCTTTAAAATCCTGTTAAAAATTTGTAAATCGGTTGTTTAGAAAAAGTTATAAATTTTTGTCTGTTAAATGACGGTTTGGCTGTTTTTAAGTACTTACAGCTATTCAAATCAGTTTTTAATCAAATCTTGATAACATTGAATTTGCTCTTTATCATTTTCAAACGAAAATATATAAGTACTTAAATGTCAGACTACTGCTTTCAGAACGATTTTAAGAGCAAAATTCCCGTGGGGTAAATGTTTACCTCGGTTTGTAGTTTACAGGAAAAAAAGGGTTTATAGTTCTAGGGCTATTTTATTATGACAAATAAACAAATAAATATCTATCTATCTATTGTATAATGTAAAGCAAAATAGAAATTTATTCTAAACATTTAAAATAGTCAACCTTTCATGGATTATTAAGGGGTCACTAGCAAAATGTATAGATATGTACAACATTTTTATTTGTGTATTAAAAGTGCAAAAAGAAATTTTGCAGCTGTTTTTTATCTTGACATAGTCCACGAAGGGCGAAAGCTTAAATATAAACGTACCGTGGGTGTCTTAAGTGTGGTGAGATGAAGTCTAGACACTCTAGGGATAAAAGAACTAACAAAGTGGAAAATTCTGGGCCTCTCAAGCTAGACTGTAAAAGAATGCATTAAAACGACACTACGTGTCGTCTATTGGGAGCTGTCAGGGGTGGAACTATAGTGACCAACTTCTTAAAGCAGAATCCGTAAAAATATCTATAAAAAGCGACATATCCCCTACAGCTCAGAAGGCTCAGAAGGCTTTCCTGTAAGCATGGAATCATTAATAGGATGAATGGCCCTTTCCTGAAGGAAATCAAGGATGCTAAGAGTTGTGGGAGACGCCATTCTCAAGACATGAGAACAATACTCTAAAGATGGGCTAATTATACATTAGAAGATACACATAGGTAATTTGACTCAAGTTTTTAATAGAACAAAAGTTAAATTTTACCCTCTCTAGCAGGCTCACTGGGTAAACCTACAGATGGAATCGCATATAAATGAATGCGACTCCTAAAAGGGTTTAAAAAACCCTCATCTTTGAAAAAACACAAACACTAATACGGTTCTGACATTGTTTTAGCGTATAATTAGCAAATTTGTGGAACTCAGTGAATCCTAAAGCACTTTACCAAGCTTGACATTTGAAAGTTTAATATATTTCCAATACAAATACCAATAAAATAGTCTAATCTATATGATTTATATTAATATGGTCCTTGGGGCATCTAAAAAATAATAAATCGCCTTTTATTCTACTTTTACAATTATCCTTTAAACAAATAGTATTACCAGACATATTTAACAACTTTTTAGGGAAACGATATACCAAAGCACACGGTTACAGTAAAACGATTTCTGGCCACCTATAGCACTGGACGAATATACTGGACAGCGGGGATAAGAGGGTCGGTTTTGAACCACGTGACAAAACTCATATATTGTTATACTTTTTGGGTATCGAATTTTATTACTGGACAAAAAGGCGGGGATTTTAAAGGGTAGGCGTTTTGAGAAAACCGCCACGAGTTTGACAAAAAAACTTCAAAATATTGTATAAAATTCTTTAAACTATGTCCAAATCTTTAAGATAACCCGAAGATATGCCCAAGTTAGTGACGCCACTGTTAGGTCAAAGAGTTGTCCTGATTTTCAGATTAAGTATGGGTTTATTATCCTGTTGGCAAAAACTCTCTAGTTTGCTTGGGAGGTCTTAAAATGGTCGGGACTATTAGTTTTAACAAATGTTTAAAGATATTTTAAGTGATGAGGGAGATTTAATAGACACAGTAGAACAACCCGACAAAACAGGTTTCTTTATTCTTTATTATAAATTTGTTTAGATATTTTGTATTTCTAAATAATACTGCAAACAATAGGGTTTTTAATAGTGAGGCAAACCAGTATGTAGATATATAAGGGCTCTTTCAGCTCTTTGTAATTTGATCTTACATAAAATATTATAAAGAAATACGTAACTAAGTTCTCTTGATGTTTATTCACTTAAAAATATCTCCCTCTGTATAAAATTTACACGGGCTCATCTGAAGAAAATATTTTTAAATGAAATTTGACAAATTACGAGATTTTAGATATAAAGCTGGAAATATCCATACAAGTGTTTATTTATGTCCACCCTATACAAAGTACTTTGCAGTGATTTATTTGTTTTATTTTTTTTGTACCCACCAGTTATGAAACACTCTTTATCTTTATGTTTTATGTTTACTGGTGGTAGTATTATAAGACAGCATAACATAGTAAAGCCTTATTAACGTTAATTATAATATGATTTACACAAGTGCCATAACAAGCTACAAAAAGAATATAATTTGACGGTAACCAGCTGAAAAACCTTTTGCGTGGATTGTACGGGGTCCCCCTAATAGACTACCTATTTTGATATTGAAATAAATTCTATATAAGATAAGTCAATACGTTTTTTTTATATTATTATCTTCTATGACCTTTGGGATTTGAATCAACATATTATTAATCAAGTAGGCATTTGTCACAAACCTAAGAAAATTTGATTTTCGTAGAAGGTCATTTTTCTAATAAAGCATCATTAGGTTTAAACACATAATTTAATGTTTAGATTTAATCCTTATGGATTATTTAGTTCAACAACAAGTTTTTTGCGTAAAAACATAAAGAGTAAATTAATAGAAGAAGATGAGGCGACAGTACATACCTCTAAAAACCCTAAAAGAGTTCTGCGAGTGTTTAATAGCCGACTTATTTCACTATTTGGGGATTTAAATTGGCTTTTAAGGTCCCCGGACTTAACTGCACCAGACATTTTTCTGTGGGGCTATTTAAAGTCAAAGGTTTTTTTTTGTCCAAAAAACATCCAAAGATCTTAAAGTCCAAATTCCTGAAGAGGTCCGGTGAAAAGATCAGGTTTTCCTTTATCGTGTTATGAATCATTTCTTGTCAAATCTTAAAAAGTAATATAAAGTTACTTAAAAGACGTGATTTTTAAAAGTTTGGATAAGTCGTATGTTAGAGTAAATCCCAAAGAGTGAATTGTAATTAAGTGTATATAATAAAAGGTTAGTTTTATTACGTTTTAACAATTTTACTAAGCAATTAAAATGGGTAGTCTAGTATGGGGAACCCTGTATAATTATTACGAAACAGTAATTTTTTCTGCCTTTACATGTAGGGTCTTAGTTGACAAAAAAGATGGATCCAGGGTTGACACGAGTCAGATGCACATTTTTATAAAAGAAAACTTTATTCTACCTTTAAGTTATTTTTGAGGTTAAACTGGATATAACTTTATAATTTAATTTAAACATGCACTATTAACCTTTAATTATTCTAATTACTATTAATTTTATTGTGTACATACACTAACTTAAATAATCAAAAAATATTCTTTGCAAAGAAAACTCTGTTTCAGAATTATTGTCATCTATAAAAGTATACAGCAAATAGGATTATTTAATTTGAAACGAAATTGGCATCGTTTTATTTGCGATTTTTTTTCAGACAGCATACTTCAGTTTAACAAATCCCAGAAGCGGAAAAGAAAATAAAGCGGTCATATCCTCGAACAAAAGTAATTTTCTCCAGAATTGGATCGTATAACGAGATCAAGTGGAGATTTACATTTATGGTGTTCTATTTTCTAGAAACTACATAGAGCAAATTTCTCTTTTGAGAAATCCTGACTAGAAACATTTGTTAGCAAAGAATATGCTATTGCAATAAATATGTTATTACAAAATTCTTTAAACCTATAGTTCTTAAACAGTAGACTATTTGAAATAGGTATTTAAAAAAACTAATAGTTTTAATTTTGTTTTTAGTTTTTTTTTTGGTAATGCTTTTCACGTTAATATAAGATAAATTTTTACTAAAGAAGCACATTATTATAAATTAAAAAGTGGTCAGTCATCAGTCTGGATTGTATACTTCAAATAAGGATCGTAGAAAACATAAATAATATATTATTGGTTATAATTATTAAAAAGTGGCGTAATCTGAAATTAAAAAAAAAACATTAACTTGCTCTTAAAAAACTGTTATACTTCTGGTCACAAAACTGACCTGAAAAATACATAAAAATAAACATTCAAAAAATAAAATTCAACCTGTCTGGTCACCGTTTTATTGATAACGAAAAGTTAATAGAAGCAATATAAAATATAAAATATAATATACACTGACGAAGGATTTTGCAAAGAGCCGAAAAAATATATTATATTTTTTTTTAACTTGGAACAGTCCACGAAGGTGGTGCTTAAGTACTAACGTATCGTGGGTGTCTTAAGTCCGGAGAGAGGGAGTTTGTTCACACGGGACTTAACTACCTTTAGAGGTAGAAACAATTCCATCTTCAGAGATTAGGGGTGGAAAAGAATTTGTGCAGAAGTTTTGACTAATATTTTTGACAAAGGACCAGAAAGCTTTACTGCAATTCGAGCAAGAGAGAACTTTACCTTTTATCCGATTGTTAAAACGGTCTTTTGCTTCTGAGATGATCTGATTTACTGATTTCTTGCTTCGATGCTAGCTTGTCGATTTTCGGGACTAGGGTTTTGGAGAAACTTTTTGTGGGCTTAAATTTTTAAAAGTCTGGCTTTTTCACAGGATTTAGAAATTTGCGGTTTATGATTTAAAGTTATGGGGTTCTTTTTAGTGTTGGGAATATAGGACTTAATGCCCAGTTAAATTGTTTCAGTAATTTATTTACATATTTCGGAAGGATCGTGAGTAGAAAAGTGGGTAGGATCCTAAGGGTAGATGGCACGGAAATCTCTCAGACCATCCCAGTCGGCCGGGTTGTAGTGCCAAACGGTTCATGGCGGCATGCGTTCAGTTGCCTCGGATGGCTGGAGTATGATACGGTGACCAAACCATGATCAGAGCGACCAAGGAGAGCAGTTACTGATGGTTGGTAGAGTTTGGGGGTGGAAGTAAGAAAGAGATCTAGGGGGTTAGAATTATGGATGGGAACCCTAGGAAAGTAGCTAGGTTTTTAATTAAATTGGTGAGCGAGTTTCTGATTGTATGCTGTATTTTTTCGGATTTCCTAAACAGGAGAGGGTATTAAAAACACTATGTTTATTTTTTCGATTGTTTTAATTTAATCAAGTTAAACAAATAGGTACAGTTTTTTGAAACAAACATTCGAAACACATTTTAGTGTAAATGCTGGTAAGTGTTATACCGACTCTACACTAGCCCGCAAATAGCGGCTGAGAACTTTGGTCGAAATTCGCGCCTGATACCTGCGGTAAAAATAATGCCCACTGCTCTCGCAATGTTCACGGTTACGTTTATTTTTTCCCGTTTTCGCGGGACAAAAAAACTACATTGAATGGAGAATGACACGATGCGCGAACGACAAGCCGCGAAACCATCAACACTCGCGTACAACGGCTTGTACTGGTTTTCGCGCAGAGAGTGTAGAGTCGTCTTTATAGTAGGAGCTGGTTAACAATTTTTAGTAGGTTCTTAAGGTACTTTGAAAATTTGTGTAATTGAAGGACCCCCAAGCATAAAAGTCAAAGTCTGGCTGAAGGGTAGCGGTCCCCTACCAACCCTTTATTTTTTTTTTAATTATACACATTCCAGCATATACCTACTGCAATCAGCACGCAGAGCAAGAGAGAAAGGTTGTACACTTATCGTGCCAACTCTTTCTCTAGTAGGTGTATGCTCAAAGGATCAGTTGTACATATGTATGATATTTATTAATTGGTCAGTCTTATAATCTTCAAGCGTATACTTACAAGAGGTAGCCTTGCAGCTCGGCCGTGCAAATAAGCGTGCTTGACAGAAGAAAGAATAGGTGTGCAAGAGCGTAGTCAGGATTTTATTCAGGAAGAGGCAGACAAGGAAAAACTAATAAGAATGGAAATAAAGAATAATTAAAAATTTCTTACTTCATACTTACTTGCGGGACCTTAAAACTAGATATTAATTTAACATATACATATTAATGAATAATATTGCCCACCACTGCTACAGGCTGCCCTCCCTGCCTATAGGGGTCTACGCTCTTGTTGGTATATAATCTTTTTCTCTCGCTCCACGTGCTGATTGGTTGGCGAGAGGGAAATGGACCGTTCTTGCCGACCAGTCAGTAATGCTGCTTCTAGGTAGGTATATGCTCGAAGTTTTATACAGATGCGAAGTGGGAGACATTAAAAAAACATATAAAACAAAAATTTGTTTTCGTTAATAAATAAAATAAAATAAATTTATATTAAAACTGATATCTATTTTAAAAAATAATATTTGACAAAATTAAAAAGATGGAACCGAGAATCGAACCCTAGCGTCTAGGGCTTAGCTTTACCAAACCAATAACGGCGTTAATACTCTTTCCTATATTTTAAGTAACATATAAATTGCGTTTAAATTTTTAGAACTATTTTTTAGTTTGGCTGACTAGTGTGCTTTATTATTTTAAGTGTAAACAACCTAAATGTATACTAATAATACTTCCATTTTTATCCCTATGCGTTTCTCAAATATTAAAATAATAATTACTTTTTTAGTCGAGGCTTTTTCTTTAAGTACGTATGTCGTTGCTAGTTTTAAAAACATGCACACATTTTTATAACACATATCTACTGATGTAAAGACATCAGGCGTTTTAAAAATTCTCTCTAATGTAAGTAAGATTTTTAGGAACGTAAAAAAATGTTTTTTTTTAAAAACGAAAATTGTGTAGTTACTCACACAGTATCTCCTTTGATCTATATATTCGTATTTAAATCTGTAACTATTTATCTAAAATTCACTTATCTAAAATTTTATGGACACGCACATGGGCGTTGTCGTTATCAGACAACACATGGGTCTGGTTATTTCCCAAAATCCAATAATCGTAAACCAGGGCTAAATCCTGTTCAAACTAAAAGCATCCCACCCAAAATGTGCGGCCATTAAATGATAAGCCACTCGCTTGCCTAATGCAATGTTTAATCAAGGCGGCCTGAGCTGCGTGCCGAAACGGCCGTAACATTGAGCCCGGGAATTTAATTGAATTTAAGTAGGGTAAGCTCTAAAAGCTAAAATCCATTAAGGTGGAGGATCTCTAGATTAAACAACAATGAAAGATTGTGGCACTCTTTAGTAAAGCCAGAACTGTTTTAAATTTATTTCTTGTAGACGTATTTATTATTAATATTAGGAATTTTAATCAAAAATCAAAATAGAACGTGAAAAAAAATTGTCATCACTTTTTCTTTTTTAAATTTTTTAAGGGAAGACAATAAAATCGTTTCTAAAATTAATATATATTATTGGTTAAATTAAAAAATAATCACTCTTCTGGTGCAAAATATTTTTTGGGTTACTCTCATAGATAACCTTACTTGAGGTCAGTGGTTACTCTCCAGATATGCAAGACGGGACCACTTTGGTCCAGATCACAGGGTATAGATATATGTACCAATAGAGTGCACAGAATTAGTTGACACTTACGAACTTGTAGATAGCTTAAAAAAACCTTTTAAAAATAAAAAAAAAACTTATCAACGCTTCGGGGACAAGTCGGTCGCCGTTTTTAAGATATAAAATACTTTAACTTCCAAATGTTAAATAAACAATAACTAAAAAAACATATTTAAATTTTGCTTTTAAATATATTGGCAATTCTAAGATCTTTTTTAATTTATGACGCAACGTCATAAATGACAGGTGACGTTGTTGGGAGATAAACATTTATTATTTTCAAAAATGATGACGAGTTTTGTTGCACAAAGTGACAGCTTTAAATATTGACAGTTCGCTTTCCGCAAGAAAAACGATGAATTCCAATTAACCTACAA
>JAHBCN010026272.1:0-10697 GCA_019359885.1 Listronotus oregonensis | reverse complement strand
GGAAATAAATTTTACTACCGAACCTTTAATGCCCATCTTAAAATTTTTTTTTCCCTATTTTAGGTTTTTTGTAAAATGGCAGGCCCCTAGTCAAAAAAGTCTTCTTTTTTTAAACCCTTTTTCCCAAATTACCTCAAAAACAAAATCGGTTGGCCCTTAAAGGGAAAAACAATTACTAACCCTTACTAATAAAACTTGTAATTTTTAATAAATTTAGGAGTATTTAATAAATTTTATTAAAAATAATTTTTTTTAAAAATTCTATAAATTAAAAAAAGGTTAAAAAGGGCAAAAGTTAATAATTTATATTCTTTTAAATTTTAAAGTTTTTCTTTTACCTAGATTCATTTTTTTGGAAAAGCAAAGTGTGATATTTCTGATCCCGAAAATTACACAAATTATGCCCCAAAATACCCACTCCTTTTTTTAAATTTTCTTTTTTAGGGGTAATATTTTTTTATAAAAACAAAACACAAAAAAATTAAGTTCGCCCAAAACAAAAACCAAATTATTTTGCTTTTTTTTTTGAAAACTTAAATTGGATTTTAAACATATTGGTAATGGACGACAGTTTTGAAAACCAAATTACTAGACCATTAAAATTCGTCCGTGTCGCTTCTGTATGGACCCAGTATTTGGGGCCAATTTAAAAACTAGATTTAAACAAATTAAATTTTGATTCTGCGTTTAGTACACAATTTTTGTTTTTTTTGGTATGATAACTGTAAAATTTTGAAAAAAAAAAAATAAAGTGAACTTTTGGGGCCTTTTTTTTCCCATTATTTAATTAATTAAATTAATTTTACTGATTTATTGGTAGATGCACATTTAAAAACCCTTTAAAAGGTAATATTAATGAATTTTGTATTCATTTTTTGGCAATAAAAATCACATCTGCACAATCTCAAAACATGGTTTTTTTAACAATTATAAGAAATTTTTATATTGAAGTTTAATTAAACTCCTAAATATTCATTTAAAGTACCTGTAATAATAAATTTTATATTAACGACATTTATTCAGGATTGTTTTTATAATGAATATTGTAATTAGACCACTTTTTCCCTTTAAATTTACAAGCAAAAATACTTATTATTTGTATACAGATGTCCCAGAATAGGTGGCCGAATAAGGCAGTCCCAAA
Source organism: Listronotus oregonensis (assembly GCA_019359885.1). Taxonomy (NCBI): domain Eukaryota; kingdom Metazoa; phylum Arthropoda; class Insecta; order Coleoptera; family Curculionidae; genus Listronotus; species Listronotus oregonensis. Next base: position 9,553 of record JAHBCN010026272.1, on the reverse strand, counting down.
CATTTTTAAAATAAAAACGGTACCTGTTGGTCTGCATTGTCAATTGTCTCTTTATATTTTGTTTTTTTACTCTGCGTAGCAGGTTCCTTAATCCCGGAGACTCTAGGGATGAAGGAACGAACAAAGTGAGAAGGGAAATTTTACTGGCCAACTCTTCAGAGCACAAGCCGTGAAAATACCTATAAAAAAGGGACAAATCCCCCACAGCTTGTCGGTGAGCAAGAGAATGAAGCTTTTCTGTAGGTGGGGGGTCATTAATAAGACCAAAAAGTTTTTTTTTGAATGGAGTCAAAAATGCTAAATGTTGTAAAAGACGCCATTCCCAGACATAAAAACAATATTCTAAAGAAAGGGGCTGATCTGGATACATATAAAATTTAAAATTAGAAGGAGCAAAAATACTTTCTGGCTCAAAAAGGAATCCAAAAATTTTTTTTAAAGCTCTGAGGCTAGGGAATAATGTGCTTTTGTCAGTTAAGGTTATTCTCAAAAGTTACACCCACAAGATTAAACGATTCTTTGTTTCACAGAACTTGGCCGCTCAAATGTAATGGATGAGCTTTGGGCCCGGGCTTTTGCGATAGTGAACATGGCTCTTTTTGGAGGCATTAAATGAAAAAATTTTGGGGCCTCAATCCAAGATTACTTTAAAGTCTTGTGAAAGAATATCCATTGACCTGCTTTTTTTTTCCAAATAAAAAATTACGGGAAAAATTTTAAAAAAATTAAATATTAGAGTGAAGGGTCTATCAGAAAAACTATGGATGGGGTTGGTTGTGGAAGAGAGAAGATCTTGATGTGAAGAAAGAAACAGAGTTGGTTTTCCAGTATTTAAACCTTTCAAAGCATTAATTGATAGAAGCTCTGGAAGAATGTCCATCTACAAATAACTGGTATACGCCCAATAGAAAGGCAAGTGGGGGGCCCAAAGAACAAAGCTTCCCTGGAAGACAAAAAGGAAAGGAAGATTTTTAAAAAAACCAAATCCCCATACCTGATTAAAAGCTTTAGATATGTAAAAAGCAACGATCTGGGATTCAAAAAACTAAAATGACTTATTCTAGTTGTGTGAGACGGAAAGAAGTTTCCCCCGTGGATTTTTTGGGGGGGGAGTCCATACTAAAAAAATCCTTTTTAAAAATTTTTTTTTTTTAAAATACTTAAAAGATTTAAATTAATAATATTTTCCATCACTTTGAAAACAACAAAAAAAAAGAGATATAGGTCAATAGTTAGAAGGGAAGTTTCATCCTTTCTTGGGGGGGGGTTTTGCCCCGTGCTTTTTTCCCCAGCCCCCCGAAAAAATCCCCGTTTCGTAAGAGAGTCAAAAAACGAGTTGGGGGGGGGTTTTGCAAGATTAGGGGACTTTTTTTTAAGACGATTGCGGGTTTATAATCCCCCCAGACGATTATTTGGTTTTAAAAAGGGGGGAAAAAGAATAATATTGATCTGTTTGATTTTTTTTGGGAAAACCCTGCTGTAATCTATTTCTTTTATGTATTATAAAAAAAAAAAAAAAATTTGTTATTAAAAAAACGATACCTAGTATGTAAGGGGCCGGATCTCATATCATTAAAATTTTTGTAGTTAAACCTTACAAATGGTTTAATCAAAAAAAAAAATTTGGGTTAATTAAATTTTTTTTTTTAAAAATTTAAAGGGGTTGTTTAAATAACCATAAAAAAAATTTTATATATTATCCAAAAAGAAATTTTAAACATTTCCTTGCCTAACACCCTATATAGTCATTAATTTTTAGGCTTATTTTTCAAAGGGGGTTTTTCATTCTGTCGGCTTCGTTATTTTTCCCCCTTTTTGGGTTTTTCCCCAAACAGCGCTTTAAAAACTATTATCTTGTTTAATGTTTAATTACCCCCCTTTTATTTTTTTTGTTCGCTGTACGCCCCCCCGGTCCCTTTCCCCCCCTGGTTAAAAAGGATGTGTCGGTTGCAAACGGTAATTTTCCCAGTTAAACTTTTTAAATTTGATGATGTATCCCGCATTTTGGTTTTTTAAAATTAAAAAAAACCCGCCTACTGGTTTTTATTTCTAAAAAATTCCTTTGTTGTTTTCACCTCGACATATTTTTTTTCCAGGTTGTTTGGTTTTGAAATTATTAGACTTTTTTAAAATGGGTTTTGAATGCCCTTTTTTTATCTTTTTAAAGTCAAAAAGGGAAAAGGTTTTTTTCACATTTAAAATGCATTTTTTTAAAATAATCATAAAACGACTAAAAAAAACCCCAAAATTTTAATATTAAAAACCCTTATTAAAAAAACAATATCGGTCCAAATAAAAAGGTTAGGAGAAAAAAAAATTTTGTGTTTTAGGTAAACCCCCCCTTTTGGGGTTTTTCAAAAGAAAAATTTTTTAAACCCGTGGCGAAAATTTAACCCTTTTCCCCGGGCCCCAACGTTTGGGGGGGCTCTATTTTTTTAAAAAATTTTTTTTAAAAAAAAAAAAACCCCAACAATAAAAAAACAAATCTATATTTGAAACTTTAGGCCAGAAAGGAAAATTAATGACAATATAAAAAAAATTTCCCCAAGGGTTTTTTAAAAAAATTTTTAAATTTTTTTTTTGTTGCGCTAACATTTTTTTTTTTCCCCGATTTTCCCTTTCCCCAAAAATGAGCACCTGCCCTTTTTTCTTTTTATCCATTTTTACTCTTAACAAGTTTACCCTTGCTAACAATAAACGACTAAAAAACACACAAAGAGGGGGGAAAAGGTACCAGAAATAAATAACATACGTTTGAAATAAAAGGTTTCTTTTAAAAAAAAAAAGTTAACAATTAATATTCCAATACCGACACAATAAAAAAAAATTTTTCCCCCTAAAGGGAAATTCCCCCGCTCGGGTTTTTTCCTGTTAGTGCCTTTTAAAAAACCCTCCTTTTCACTTTTGGGAAAAAAAAAATTATTAACAAAAGTGTGGACAATTATTACTTTTTAAAAAATGACTTCTAAAAAAATTTAAAACCCCCCCAAATAAAAAAAAATTTTAAAAAAAAAAGCCTAGTATGGTTTTAAATTTCCTGTTTTATATACTGAGTTTGTTTTGGGGGGGGGGGCCCCGTTTAGCGGGGGGGGGGGAGTCGCCCCCGGCCCCCCTCAACTACCCCCACTGCTTTTAACGTATAATATTAGAACCTAAAGAGCTCGGGGTTTTTTTGATAAATTTTAAAAAAAAGGGTGGAAGGTAAATGTAATATGGGGAAAAACCCCAAAAAAAAAAAAATTTAACTTTTCACCCCCCCAAAAATTGGGGTTTTTATGGAGATCTCAACATTTTCCAAATGGCTTACTAAATTATTTTTCTATATAGAATCACCCCCTTTTTAAATTTTTTACCCTGTATTGCCTCTGGGGGCTTTTTTTTTTGTTTTTTCTGGTGTTTTTTCCCCCGCCTCTTTTTTTTTTTTTTTTGAAAAAATTTTTTTACATGGCAATTTATTGCTTAAATAATTAATTTTTTTTATAAGTTTTATTACGGGTTTTTTTATGTATGTGTATGTATGTAAATGTTCTAGTTTTTTTTATTAATATGGGGAAAATTTTTTTTTTTCCCCTTTTTTTACAATTAATCATCCATTTTTAATATAATTAATACACGACTAACAACTTAAAAAAACTTTCACGTTTTTTTTTCCCCGTTTTACCAATTTAAGTTTATTAATTTGATTTTAAAACTAGTTATAGGTACCCCCGATAAAATTATTAGGTTAAATTGAAATTTTTTAAAAATTACTACTAAATTTTGTGATTAACAGCCCCCAAAAGTTATTGACCCGGGGTTTTTAAAAAGACTAGTATTTTTTTTTTTGAAAAATTAAAAAAAGCCCCCCCGGATGATTTAACCATGGGGGGGGGTTTTTTTTAAAATGAATAATTAAATAAAACACAGGGGGAAAAAAATTTTAAAAAAAATTAAAAAACTAAATTCTACTCTTTTTTTTTTTTTTTTTTTTAAAATTTATTGTTTTAAAAATTGTATTAAACAAAAAAAATTTTTGGGAAAAAAAAGTTTAAAAATAATTTGAACAAAAAATTTTCATTGTGTCATTATTCTTTTTATATTTTTTTAAAAGAAATGATCGGGTTGCACATTATTTTGTGGGGGGTTTAAATTTTAGATAAAAAAAAAAACTTTTTTTCCCCACGGGGGTAAAAATTTTTTTTATTAATAATTTTATGTTTACCAAATTTTAAAAAAACTTTTTTAATACAGGGTGCCCGGAATAAACATCGGGAAACTTAAGGCAGTGATCCTACTTAAAAAAAAATGCTAGTTTTTTCCCCGGGGCCGTATCTACACCAAGAAAAATGAAGTTTTATCTCAATTTTTCCCCCTGAATGTCTTTTTTTAAAAAACGTAAAGTTAACAAAAAAAGTTTTTAAAAAAATGAAGAAATTTTTTAAAAGTATTATGAAAAGACATACATAAACTTTAAAAGAAAATATTTTTGGTTCAATTCCCCCAAATTTTTGGGGTTTTTAATATGTATTTTTTGGGGGTTTCCCCCCCCCCAAAAAACCCATTAAATTCCCCCTCCTGTGACTCCCCCCCCGGCCCCCCCAAAATTAAAAAATCAAAAAAATTTTAAAAATTTTTAAAAAAAAAATTTTTATCAATATTTTTAAAAAAAAATGCAAATGTTAAAAAAATTTTTTGGGGGCCCCTGTTTAACCAAACATCTGACTTGTTATACTAACAATCAAAAATTTTTAAACTGAAATTTTTTAAAATTTTTGGGTTTAGCTAAAAATGCATTTAAATTTTTTAAAAAAAGCGCCAGATACAGAACGTGAAAAAAAATTTTGGTTTTTACTTAAAAACCTCGTGATGTGTATTTCTGGTCACTCATGGCCGCTCGTACAGCGTCGCTGCGTTGTTATTGGTTATTCACCGTTCCTTTTTTCCACGCTGACCGACCGGCAACAGGTCTTTTCAAGTCGTTTGTTGTTACGTATTTCCTATTTCCTGATATTTTGTTTATGTTTTTGTGGGGGTTTTTTTGTGCCCCAAAAAATATCTTTATGGATAAAATTTAAACATTTTTTAATATTATATGAAACATCACTCATATCACTGGGGGTGGAATAAAGGTAAGCAGAATGGAGGGACTTTTACAGGCTGGGGTTTGAACAATTAATTCCTTTTTTTCAAGGAAAAAGGGAAATTTCAGATTAAATAATAGCAGTCTCATCAATTATTTGGGGTTGTTTTCCGAAAAAGTAAACCAAGTTTTTTTTAAAGTTCTGAGGGAAATTTTTTTGGTAATTTTTAAATAAAGTTATAATATGAAACATTTAAAAAAAAAAATTTCCCCAAATTTTAAACCCCAAAAACCCCCTTTGAAACCCCAACTTCCAACATAACATGTTCCTTGGAACTTTTCTTAAAACCATTAAGAATTTTCACTCGAAGTTTTGTAAATGTACTTGGACACAGCCTGTATATTTTTCTCTTATTATTATTTTTTTTTTTTTGAATCTGAATGTAAGATTTTTTAAATTTAAAAAAATTGGTTTTTTAAAAAAAAGTTTTTTAAAAAGATATTAATAAGTTATCTTGTTTAAAAGGTTATTGTTTTTTTAAATTTTTAAAAAAAGTTCTTAGAAATAAAAAATATTTATAAGATTATTTTGGGGGAAAAAAAAAATTAGAAGAATGAAAATAAAAAATTTTTTAAATTTTTTAAAAAAAAAATGTTGTTTTTAAATTTTAAAAATTTAACAATCTTGATACAAAAAAGCAAAACTTTTAATTTAAAACAAAAATTGCGTCAACAAATAAAAAATTTAGTAAACGTTTTTTTCAATCAAAAATAATTTTGGCATTTCTTTTAAAATGTAATTTATTAATTTTAATGTACATATATAATCAGGTGAATAGTATATTTTGTTCTAACAAATTTTTCCCCTTAATACTTTCTTCAACATTCTTAAAATGTTAAATTTTTTTTAAAAATTTTTTTACCCCCTAAAATTTTGGGTTTTTTTTCCGAACGACTTTTTCCAATTTTTGGGAAAAAAGCTAAAAAAAAATTTTTTATGCTTTTTTAAAAAGTTAAAAACTATTTTATTTAAAGTGAAAAAAGTTTAAATCAATTTTTTTTGTTTTCTTCCTTTTTTTTCTCGGGGGGTGGGCCGCCCCCTTGGGGGGGCCCCAAAATTTTTCCCCCCCCAAACACCGGGGGATTTGGGGAGTATACAATCCTACAGCAAAAGCAGTGAACAAAATTAAATTCCAAATTTTGGGGGTTTTAAAAAGTTTATTGACCCGGGGTTTCGTGTTTTTAAAAACCCAATTTTTTGGGGGGTTTTGGAAATTTTGTTTAATTCTATATTTTCTTTATGTGAAAATATTAGCCTACTTTTAAAAAAGGGAAAAACATAATTTAAAAAAACAGCTGTTTGTATCTTAAAAAGTGAAATGTATATTAACTAAAAAACCCCTTTTTTTGGGATATTAAACTTGAAAAAAATTTTTTCAACAATAAAATCTAGTTAAAAAAAAAATACGCGGGCAGGACCATCTTGTGTTGCAATGTCTCTTCGGGGTTTTTTTTTAAAACCCCAAAAAAAAAGCCTCCCTTTTTGGTGGGAGCCACTAAAGGAAAAAAATTTCCAAACCCCTTTTAAAAAATTTTTAAAATTATCATGACTGACACTTCTGGGGGAAACCCCCAAAAGGGTTGACGGGGGTTTCCCCAAAAAGGGGCACAAAAGCGAGGTCATTAAATTGGGTTATATGAGCTTGAACACCCCAAACCTTTAAAAAGGGGCCCAATTTAAAAATCCTTAGCGGAAACCCCCAAAAATTTTCCAAATTTTTGTCATTTAAGATTTTGCAATACCCCCTACTTTCCTTTTTTTGGTTTTCTGGTAACATGAAAAAGTCAAAAAAGCTTTCTTTAACCGGGGCATTTTTCCCCCTTATTTTTAATTTTTGATTATTTCTTATTTTGCATGAATGCAGTCAAACAAAAAAAAAAATTACTTGGCATTTTTACTTTTCTTTCAGTATTTTAGCTCGAACTTTATTTCCCATAAGGTCTATGGCACTTTTTTTTTAATTAAAAAATTAAAAAAAAAAATTTTTAAAATTTTTTTATTTTTTAACATTTTTTTTTGTTTCAACAGATGTCGATTATAGTGACTGATGTGCCCCAAAATTTTCTTCAAAACTCCACAGTTTTTTTTCACTGATAGAATCGGAACCTCCTCTTAAAGGTAAGTTATTTCTCTGGAAAATTTCCCCCTCCACAATATAAATTAGTGCTGCTCCAATTTATAAAATATCAGTTTATCCCCCAGCTTAAATATAAAAAAAAAAAAAAAAAATTTTTTCTGTAGGTATCAGGATAAATTGATATTTTATTAGTAATACATTTTTAGTCTTAAAAAAAATAATTTTAAAAAGGGGGTCTAAGTTAAAAAATTTGTTATAAAAAAAAAAAAAAAAATATGACTGGGGGACTAACAACTGAAAAAAAAAATGCCTTTTTTTCGCCCCCAAGTAGCTGCCCCCCTTTGGGGAGCGCCCTTTTTCCCCCCCCTAAATACCCCCCGGAATTTAATTGATTTTTAAAATTTACCTTTCCAAAAATGCAGGGTTTAAAAAAAATTTTTTCTCTTTTTTTTCTTTTTATTTTTTAAACCAAAAATTTGGTTTTATTTTTGGGAAAAAAAAACAAGTTTGGTTGACTTTAAAATTTAAAAACCCAAAATTTGGGTTTTTTTTTTTTTTCCCCTAGGGGGGAGTTTACCTGAAGCATAACTTTAAATTTTCCCCTTTAAAAAATTTTTTCAACAGATATTTTAAAAATATAAATATTGGGGTAATTATACATTTGAAAAATAATTTTCCCCTTTTTGTTCAGCCAGAAAACCGCTTCAAGGTTTTTATGCGTTTGAAATCAGTTACATACGTAATTTAACTTTACTTTCCCGGGCCGGCGAGGGTCGTACCTGCGTCGACCGCCCCCGGGGTTTTTAAAAAAAATTTCCCAAAATAAAACATTTTTTTTTAAAATTTCCCAAATTTAACAATATTGCCTAGGAAAAAAATGGGTATGATTATTATTTAAAAATTTTTTAAATTTGGTAGATTATTTTGTTTTAATTAAAAAAATTCTAGATAGTAAAAATTAAAACTTTTTTACCCCCCTTTTTTTTTTTCCCCCAAAAATTCCCCCGCTTAAAATTTTAAAAATTTTAAAAGGGGGTTTTTTGTTATCAAATATCAACTTAATGGGTTTAAAAAAATAAAATAAATATCCCAAAAAAAAATTTAAAAGAAATGATATTTTTCCCTGTATCTTGGTAATATGGGAAATTTTAAAAATTTTCTTATAACTTACTAGCATTTTTTTTTCAATGTAAAAGACTAAATTTTTCCCGATGTTGTTCCGGGCCACCCTGTTTTTTTTTAAAAAAGGGTTTTCCTACCTACTTTTTTTTTTTTTTTCGTAAAAGGGGGGTTTTTTTATAAAGTTAAAAAAAAAGTTTTTTTTTTTGTAACTTCATTCAAAACAAAAAAAAATGTTTTAAAATAAAATTTTGGGGGAAAAAATTTTAAATAATTTAAGTTTTTTTTATTTTTCTTTTTTAAAAATTTTAAATATAAAAAATTTAAATTTTAAAAAATTTTTTTTTAAAAATTTAATTTTTAATTTCCTTAAAATTGTTTTTTTTTTTTAATTTTTTTAAATTTTAAAAAGATTTCTCATGAATTTTTTTTAAAATTTTTTTCAGTTTAAAATTTTTTTCCCTTTTTTTTTACAATAAGGTTAACGAACATAGAAATTTGTAACCAACTTATTTAATTATTTTTTAAAATTTTAAGTATAAACTAAATACAAATTATTTTTAATTATTATTTATAAATTTATTTTAAGCAAAATTCTTTTTAAAAAATTTTTTTTATTGATGTCTAAAAATTTTTTTGGTACCTTCTATTAAATAAAAACCCAAAAAAAACAGTTCTTAAAGAAATAGGTCTTCGTATTCTCCTTGCATTAAAAAATTTGTAATTTTTAAAAAACAAAAAAAAAAACAAAAAAAATTACCAAAATATTTTTTAAAAAAAAAAACAGTTTAATAAAAATTGGATAAAAAAAAAAAGGGGGTTAATTGATTTAATTTACAAAATTTTTACAATATAAAAAAAAGGGGAAAAAGTGGGGTTTTTAAAAAAATGGAAATCCGAATAGAAACTTTATTTTAACAAATTAAATTTTTTTTTTAAAAAATAAAACTTACATCCCCCATAATGTAAAAAAATTTTAAAGAGGGGTTTTTTTTCCCCTTTTTTAAAATATATATAAAAAGTACGGACATAACAAAAAATTAAAAAACCCCTTTTTAAAAAAAATGGTGAGGGTTGTTTTTAAAAAAAACCTCCCCAAACGGAACTATGAATAGAAAGGTTAATGTCATTTAATTATTTTTAAAATGGGGTTTAGTATTTTTCCTTCTTTTTTTTCAAGAAAATTCATTTAAAAATTTTTTTATAAAATTTTCCTCGTTTTCCCCAAAAATTTTTT
>JAHBCN010026271.1:0-10690 GCA_019359885.1 Listronotus oregonensis | reverse complement strand
GTTTTAGAGGTAAGAGATTTGTTTTTTCCCCGGGGTTTTTTGTTTTTGGGTTTAAAAATTTTAAAATGTAATTTATGACTATTTTTTTGCATGCTGTAGAGAGTAGCTGATCCCGGGGGGATTTTGGAAATTCCCCTGAAAAAAAGATAAGTTCGCAGGGGATCAGAAACAATGAGGATTAAAAAGGGAGCCACAACAACTGCAATTCAATGCTCTCGTGGACCCCCCTTTTGTAAGATTCATAAGCACATCATTAGAAATAGAATTAACGCAATGTTTGCTGCAGGTTTTTAAAATAAACTTTATTTTATTTTTAAATTTTAAAAAAAAATGTATACTTTTTTTTTTTTTACAGGAGAAATTTTACATTAGTTTCAATTTAAAACAAATTTAAGAATTTTGATGGTGGGGAAAAATTTCAAAAGCGCCCCTATGTAGAGGGTTTAAAAAAAGCAAAAATGGCGAAAAGATTCTATATCCAACAGAACATATGAAAAAACCCCGCCTTGTCAAAAAAAAAAGAGTTCTTTTTTAAGGTCATCCAAAATTTTTTTACCCCCAGTACCCCCTTTAAAAAACCTTTTTTTTTGGGACAAAAACATGGATATACAGGTTTTTTAGAAAAGTTTTTTTAAAAAAATTATAAAAAAATGTAAAATAAAATATTTTTGTTATAATAGAAAAAGGAGCGTTTAAAAATAGTTGGAAATTTTTGGCCTTAAAACTGTCAAAAAAAAAGTTCAGAAGGCGTCAGATTTTGCATGCTGGATCAGGGGGGGGGGTTTTTTTTCCCTAATGCCCCTTTTTTTTTTAAACCTGGTTCCAAAACCGGTGATTACCATGCCCCATGAACGAAAAAAAATTTGGGCAGTGGTTGCAAGAAAAATTTTGCTCTAAAATTTAGAAGAGCCACCCCTCATAGTGATGGATAACCCCCCCCCTCCCACCCAGGTTATTAAAAATTTTTCCCCAAACTCAAGTTGGTCTAAGCAACTACTTCTAAGATGGTTACAAGATAGTTATCGAGTACCCCTGATACAGCCATGAAAATAGATTTATGGAATTTTTTTTAAAAAAAGTTTTTTTTATAATTTTTTTTTTTTTCCCCAAAAAAACCCCCCGACAAATGGACCCATTACTACCGCCATACGAATAATCTTATTCAAGCAAACCCGGGAAAGAGATCGGGTTTTTGGGCTTTCAGATATTCTTCCTGTTATTATAAATGTAAACGACTAGATTCATCAGAATTTAGTAGCGATGATGAAAGTGTTTTGAATTTTCATATCATTCATTCTTTTTTTTTTGTTTATTTGTTTTTTTGCTAGTAGTTTTTTTGTAATAAATTCCTTTTTAAAATCTTTTTTTCCCATAATTATTTTTGTATTATTTATTGTTTTTTTAAAAAGCCAAACGTATGGTTTTGCAGTTGCTTACTGTTTTTTTTAAAAAAAAACCAAACACATATTAAATTATTATACGAAAATTTCATGGGGAAAAACAAAAAAATTTAGAAAAGGAAAAACATTTTTGTATAAACAAGATGTCTAAAACCACCCTTTTTACGCGTTTAATTATTTTTGGGTATTTTTGGTCTTCCTAAATGTACTTCGGGGGGGCCCCCTTCCCCTTTTAAATAAACTTGACTTTGTTAAGTCCCCCCCTTTAAAAATAAAGCCAAGCTTGACTTTTTTTTTCAACTTAGTTAAACTTAGTAAGTGATAATTTCACCACCCTATATTATAAGTTACGGCTATGGTATTTTTTTTCTTCTTTAGTGTTCAAAAATCCAGTTAAACCTTATATAACATTCATATAAATAAACTTTTAAAAAAATTTTTTTAAAAAAAAAAAGTTAACTAACAAAAAAAATTTAAAAAAAAAAGGACATCAAAAAAAAAAAGTTTGTTTCTAGCAAGGTATAAGATAGCACGGAAACAAAAATTTTAAAAAAAATAAACCAATTTAAGACCGTTTTTTTTTTTGCTCGAAAATCGGGGGTTTAAAATAACTGTAAATCGTTATATACGTGCTATTTTCCCCGGTATTAACTGAAAAATTTTTTATATATGTATTATATTCCAGGTATTTCTTTCTGGTTTCTATAAAAAAGGGAACACTGTTGGCTTTAAAAAATAAAATTTTTTTTAAAAATGTTGTTTCTGATAATTACTTGTTCCATTATGCCGACTAAAACACCCTTTTTTTTAAAAAATGGGGGTTTTTTGATGGTCTTTTTTTTGGGAAAAACAAAAAAACCAACAAAATTGAGACAAGAATAACGTTTGTTTTTAGGGAATTTAAAGCGAATCTTGAATCCGCGGGATAACTCTGGTCCAATCAAATTTTTTTATTTAAGCTTAGTTTCCCTTTTTAAAAAAATTTAAAAAAATTTTTTTGGGCAACCGGTATGACAAATTTAAAAAAATTTTTTTTAAAAAACAATTCCGAACGTGCTCTAAAGAGCGTTTTTGAAATTTAAAACTTGCATCAATATTGCCAAACCCTTTAAATTTAAAAAATGTGAACAGCATTGAATTTATATGAATTACCCACGAAAACCCTTTTTTTCAAGTCATGACGTCATTGATGACGTAAGTACAAACCCTCGTGAAACGTTCTATATCTTAACCAGCATCTGTAAGAGGAGTCACAGAATATCATCTATAGCAGTGTCCTGTATATTGCTCAGGAAACTGCAATATTAAAGGGCATCTTCCTAAATACACTGAGAAAAACTTGGTTTATTTTAATAATTAACAAAAATCGGTTATGCGGAGTATTTTTAGTTTTTAAAGCAATGTATTTTCGAAATATTTTAAATTTTTTTTTTTCCAGTGATGGCAAAATTTCTACTGCTGTGTGTTTGGGGTTTTCGGGTTTATTTTAATTAAATAAGATTTGGTTTCATTTTTGCATTTTACATTAATAAATTTGTTAATTCCTTCCTTCTGTATGCACTGGCTATACCAATAATCGTGGCCACTTTTTTTAAAAATTTTCAATATTAATCGGGAAACCTTTTTTAGGTTTATACCCTACCATATTTTTTTTTTAAAAAATGCAATAATTTTGGGAAAAATTGGCCCATACCCCAAATTTTTTTTTTTAGTTTTTAAGCATTGTTTTTATCATAGAATATCTTGACCATAAAGTAGGTTGTGAGCATGATGTCAAAAACTTTGCAAAGTATACTGTTTTTTAAAAAAAAAAAAAAGGTTTTTTTTTTCCCCTTGCTTTTTTTTTTTTTTTAGTAGGTATCCCAAAATTTTCAGAACTAATAATAACAAAAAATTAATTGAAGAATCGAAAATTTCAGGAAGATTTAAAAAAAATATAACTCTAAAAAAAAATAAAAAAAAAAAAAAAATTGGGAAAATTTTTAAAAAACCCGGGGAGTTATCACTTCGTAAATTAACCCCTGAGGTAACCCTATTACCACCAGCATTTAAAAATCATATCCCCAAACTAACTTAAAATAGCGTTTCCCCTAAATACTGCAGCGTTATTTTAATAGGCTGCCCCAAGTCTTAAATTTTAAAATGCGGGGAAAAGAGACAAACGGCCCAAAAATTACCGGTTTTCCTGACTTTGTCTGTTTTCATGATTAGCGGAAAAATTGAAAAAAAAGGCTTAACCCCAGTCACCGTGATTACGGGGGTGATATTCTACTAAAACCCCGGGACTATCTTATCAAGAGTGCCATGACAAAATGCCTGTTTTGGGGGTAAGTGACCTTTTGTCTCTACCATATTCCGTTGCTATTAAAAAAATTTTAACGAGGAATCTTCAATTTAAACGATGATAAAAAAATCCCCCCGTGACGGGGGTTTAAAAAAAAATTCCCCCAGTTAAAAAAAGTAAAGATAGCTGACCGTCGAATTACCTATGGGGGTATTCAAGAGATTCTAAGTATTGTGCATTTACTTTTTAAAATTTAATTTTGCATAAAAATTTAGAAGAAAAAAATTATGTTCTTAATGGATTTCATTTCTTGATTTGGGAAATTGGTCATTAAAAAGGGTGTTGATTCAATCGTCACAGGCGACGAAACCTGGTTATATTTTTTTTGACGTTAGTAAACAACAAAGATCGTTAAAAAAAGGGAAGTCGCAGTATTTTTTCTAAAAAGGTCTCATGAAAAGGGTAATGTTGTTTTCCCGAAGCCCTCACCGCCGGGGGACAGGCATTTTTTTCTCAATTAAAATGAGCTGAAAAATTGGGCCAAAATCACGTCTCACCCGACACTTCCACCCGACAACGCGCCGGCCCTCGGGCAATCATGACATGGAGTTTTTTACCCCATCGGAACTCAAATGTTGGGCTATCCTTTCTTGCCCGGGCCTCCGCCCCGCGATTTCGGGGGTTTTTAAAAAAAAAAAAAAAAGGGGAAAAAAACAACGAAAGGGAAAATTGAAAATTTTTGGGGAAACCTACCCCCAGTTTTTTCGGATTTTAAAAGGAAAAATTTTTTTTTTAAACCCTAAAAAAGGGGTTTTGACTAAGATCTGTATTTTGAAAAAACTTGATAAATCCTTGTTTTTTTAAAAAATTTTTGGGCCCCACGATTTATTCATATTTCCAAACAAAAATTAAAATTTTTTGTGAAAAAGTTTTTTATGACAATAAACTTTAATACCAGTTTCAAAAACGAAAAAACTATAAACAAAAAAAAATTTTTGATCCTTTTTAAAAAAATAAAATTTGGAAAAAGAATGTTCGGGGAATTTTTTAATTGTTATCTCAATCGTTCTATCGAACATAAAGAATGGTTTTTTAACATTCTTATCATAAAAGGTTCTATGGGACCTGAAAGGATTCTTACTTAGGGTATTTTAAAAATTTTTTTTCTACCGGAGATTTATGACTGGTTTTTTGTTAGTTTAAATATGAATAAATATACCCCCATACAGCAGGCCCAAAAAATCTCTCATTGACGGACTCGCGCTTTTCTGACTCCCCTGTAGATAAGTTTATCTTAATAATGTTTACCCAAGCTCCAATTTTAAACCTGGCAACACTGTACATTAAAGACAATTTTTTTTAATCAGTTGATTCCGGAGTTTAAAACCCCCTTCGATAAGGAGTGATGTTAATGGAATTACTATCAGTGTTTTAATTTTGGGATTTTTTCCATTTAAAAGGGGGTTTAAATTTAAAAAACTTTTTAGAAACTTTTCTTCGGCAACCCTTACAGGACTTTTTATTGGAAACTTTCTAATTCGACAGCTAAAAGGATCATTTTTTTTCGATAAAACCCGGGAGAGAGTTAAAAAGCCCGAGTTTTGGGGGTTTTTTTCGAGTATTTAAAAGGGGTTTAAAAAAGTTTTTGTGTTTGAGGGAAAAAAGGGGGGTGATGGAAGGTATTGTAAAACACTGGGGTTTTTAGGGTACAAGTTGTATTCGGGTCGGAAAAGAAGTTGGTTAAATAAAGTTGAAACCCTTTTCGACTTTTAAAAACAACTAGAGACGTATAGGCAGAACTTTGTTTCAAACTTTTACAGTGCGCACTTGGAATAAACTTAATAAATCACATACAAGTTTTTTTTTTGGGAAAAAAGCTCTAATCTGTCGATTAGTATTTGCAGTCATGCTCTCTCTATAAAAGAAATATTTATACAATACATTTTTTTCTTTACGGCAGCCTAAAAAGGGGAATGATTCCTTAGTACAAGAGTCTGTGAGTCCCGGGGGTTTTTTGATTTTTAAACCCAAAGGGAATTTTAAAGGTTTATGGAACCCCAAAAAATGGCCCTTTTAATAAAAAAATGTCCAGCCCAGATGAAAATAACTGTCAGAGTTGGCCCCGCCGATTCTGCGCAATAACAAAATTCCACAAAAAATTTTTTAAAATGTTTTCCTTTACTTTTTTTGATAAATCAGTGAAGTTAGCCCCTTTATTTTTATGAGAACCGGGTACCGTTTTTTGGGTTTGGGATAAAAACCTTTTTTTTTTTGGTGATTAGTGTTTAAAAAATTGTGACTATAATTTTTTTTATTGTTTGTTAAAAATTTTCGTAAAAAATTGACTAAAATTTTATGGTTTTTCTTCAAACCCAAAAGGGGCTCCCCCCTTTTTTTAAATTTTGGGAAGTATTTTTTTTTTTAAAATTTAAAAGGGGCTTCTTAAAAGACGTTTTGTTGGTTAAAAAAATAAATAATAATTTTTTAAAAAATTTTAAAAAAAAAAAAATGAAAATTTCATGGAAATATTCTTTTTTTTTACCAATTTTTTTAAAAAATTTGAAAGAAAATTTTCAACACGCTGATCGTGGGCCCCCGGGGAAAAAAACCCAAAAAAAACCTCCCCCCTTAAAACCGGGCCCCAAAATTCCCCAAAAAACCGTAGTGCCCTTTTTAAAAGGGGTGTTTTTTTGGGGTTAAAAAAGGGGGTTTTTGGGGGTTTTCCTGTGAAATTTTTTTAAAAAACGTTTTTAAAATATTACTTTTTTTAAAAAATTGGTAAAAAAACCTTTTTCATGGGAAAAATTTGGGGGGGCCCTTTTTAAAAGCATTTATCTCAAAACCCCCGTTCCTCCTAGGGGCTTAAAAAAATTAATTTTTTTTACGGGAGGGGGGGAAATTTTGTAATTTTTTTTTAAATTTAAAAAGGCCCCATATAAAAATTTAAAAAAAATTAAAATTTATTTTCCCAAATTTTTGGGGCCCGGGGCCAACATTAAAAGTTTGGGCGAATTTCAACCCCCCCCTTAAAAACCCCCGAATCCCAAATTTTTTTTTCCGCTATGTCATTTTAATTTTTGAAATTATTACGAAAAAAAAAAAAAAAAAATTTTTAAAAAATTTACACCCTGTATCTTATTATCAAAAAATTTGGGGGGAAAAGTTTAAAATTCATTTTTTTAGAAATATTTTTCCTATTTTTTTATATATTATATATATATATATATATATATATATATATATATATATATATATATATATATATATATATTATATATATTTTTTGGGGAAAGATAAAAATTTCCCCTTTTTTCACCGATAACATTTATAGGGTCATTTTTAATGTTAAAAAATTTTCCCCATTAATAACCCCCCATAAAACCCCACGTAACAAATGTAAATTCTAAAAACCTTTGCTGTAACACGAAAACATGAATTCATAAAATGACGGTAAGTAAAATAAATACCCAAAAAAAAAAAATTTTTTCTCGGGGATTGTGGGTTTTAAAAAAAAAGGGAAACATTTGTTTTAAACAAATTATTTTTTTTATATTTCCGTTGAAAAAAGAATTTATAAAACCCCAAGGAAATTTTGGGGGGTTTTTCTTTTTAAAATTTAATTTTTTAACCGGGGGTTAAAAATTTTTAATAAGTTATACATGAAAAGGGGAAAATTTTCCATTGGAAGTCATTAAAAATTTGGGGGTGTTAAAAAAAAAATTAAAAAAAAAATTTTAAAAAATTTTTCATAAAAATTTTTAAAAGGGGGGGAGTTTGAACCTGATTTTTGCCCAAAATAAAATATGAAAAAAGAAATTCTAATGTTTTTTTTTTTATCGACGAAGTTAATTTTAAATTTTTTTTAAAAACTCTAAAAAAAATTTTTCTTTTCATTTAATAATTTTTTTTTTCTTATTAATGATTTTTAAAAATTGATGCAATAAAAAAAAAAATTTAAAAAAAAAATTTTGTCAATAAAATCTAACCAAATACATCAATGTTTTTTGTGTCCCCGGAAAAAGTTTTTAGGGGGTTTTGGCCCCCGGGGGCCCTGCGATCCGGGTTCTTTTCCCCCGTCCCGGGGAAAAACACTTTTAGGTAGTAGTTTTTAAAAATAAAATCCGTGGGGGCCCCCCACCGCTTTTGTCAAAGGGGCTGTGAAATGCAAAAAATTTTCCCCTGTTTCAGTGCGGAAAAGTTGACGGAAAAAGGGGGGAAAGAAATGGGAAAACCCCCGGGGGAAAACCCCCCAAACCCCACTTTTTTTTTGGGTTTTGGGGCTTATATATTATTTTTAAAATTTGGGGGATATAATATAAATATATATAAAAACCCCTTTTGACTTCATAAAGAAAAAAAAAATACCATAATGGAGATGTGGAATAATGAAAAAAGAATAAAATATTTTTTCTAGTAAAAAAAAAAATTTTTAAAAAAAATTTTAAAATTTTAATTTTTTTCGCTCTTTTTAAAATTTTTTTTATTTTACTTTAAAAAATTTTTTTTTTTTTTGGGGAAATTTTTATAAATTTTTTTTTAAATTTTTTAATTTTGGGAAAAAAGGATATTTTTTTTTTAAAAATTAAACGCTTAAAAAAAAATTTTAAACTTTTTTCTCAAAGAAAAAAAAAAAATATAATGAAAAAATTTTGGTTTTTTTTTGGGGGTTCCCCCCCCATAATTTTTTTTCTAAAAAAAGGGAAAGTTATAGATTTTTCAAAAACTATAAAAAAAATTTTTTAAAAAAGGTTTCGGGGCTGTAATATTTTTTAAAATTTTTGGGTTTAAAATTTTAATTTTTCCCTTTTGGGGAAAACCCC
Organism: Listronotus oregonensis; assembly: GCA_019359885.1. Taxonomy (NCBI): domain Eukaryota; kingdom Metazoa; phylum Arthropoda; class Insecta; order Coleoptera; family Curculionidae; genus Listronotus; species Listronotus oregonensis. Next base: position 2,186 of record JAHBCN010026271.1, on the reverse strand, counting down.
CAAAAAAAATCGGTTTTTTAGATTTTTTTTTTATTTTAAAACCCACTCTTTTTAAAAAATTTTTTTTCAGGGGAAGGGTTTTTCCCTTTTTTTAAAAGGGTATAATTAACCCCCATTAAGTAAAAAAAAAGCCGAAAAACGTTTTTCCCCGAAGGAAAAATCAAAACAACATGGCATCTTTTCCCCGAATTTGGAAAAACCCCCAAATAAAATTAATTTTTTTAAGGGCAAAAAAAAATTGTGGTGGGGGGGGTTTTGTTAACCCCCCCCGCCATCCCCCCCCCTTTTTTCCCCGGCCCCCAAAAGGTTTTTTGCTACTTTGCCCCCCAAAAAGAAAATTTACAAAAATTAAACAGATTTTTTTTTTTGGTGCTTTAATTTTCTTTAAAAATAGGGGGAAAAAAAACAAGTTAAAAAATTAAAAAGGTTTTTTTTTTTCGATGTTTTTTAAAAAGTAAAAAAAAAAATTTTAAAAATAAAAAGACCCCCTTTTAAAAATTTTTAAAAAATAGAGCTCTGGTTTTTCAGACTTCTTTTTTCCCCCCCAGGGGAAAAAATTTCACTGCAGTGTTCTCACCTCTTCAAATCTCCACCCCCACAGGCATTTTTCCCCCGGGGGGCTGAAAAAAAAGCAAGTGTGCAACCTGTCCCCAAAAAAAAAGCAAAAAAATTCCTTCCCCTGTAGACCTATATCTCTTTTTTCTGTTGTCTGAAAATAAAGGAAAAAAAATTTTAATTCCCCCAAAAAATTGGAAAAAAAACTTCCCAAAAAAAAAGATCTTACATAATAGACAAAAAAGATTCCTCACAGAAGATTCACAGCTGATCTTTTTTTTTTGACTCATACAACTGGAACAAGTCCCTTGAGTTTTTTTTGGGGAATCCCGGGTCTTGCTTTGACATATCCAAACCTTGATCAGGTCTGGCATGACGGACTTCCTTTTTAAATTCCTTCTTACGGTCTTTTACCTAAACTTTTTCTCTTTGGGTCTCAAATTTCCCCTTTTTAATTGACCCTATACTGTTTTGTTCTTTTTTTCCCCCTACCAGGTTAATGCTTGGGGGTCCCGGGGTTTTTTAATTTGGGGACAGGCACCCCTCTGTTTTTCCTTATTAACGATCTTCTCTCTTTCCCCAACCCAAACCCCGGGGGTCAAAAAGATCTTGGATTGTGGGGCCAAAAAACTTGTTCCCCCTTTTAAAGCCTCGAAAAAAAAAACTTTCGCTTCCCCCAAAAAAATCTGCCCCCAAAAATCATCCCGGGGGCATTGAGCAGCCGGTTTGGGAGGAAAAAAGTCTTTAATCTTGTCGGGGTTACTTTTGAGGGGAAAAAACCCCCCCAAACACATTACTTCATACCCCGGCAACTTTCAAAAAAAACTTTTGGGGGCGTCTTTTTTTGCCAGAAAGTATTTTCTTCTTTAATCTGTATACTTGTTTTCCCCCAAAAAAAAACCCTCTTTTTTGAATTTTTTCTCCATCTGGGGGTGGCGTTTCCCACAAAAATTGGGGGTTTTGGACTCGATTCAAAGGGGAAAAGGGCCCCCCGTCTTTTAATGATCCCCCCCTTATAGAAACCCTTTCCCCTTCCCACCGTCGGAAAAACTGTCTGGATCTGTCGCTCTTCTAAAAAGGGGGTTTTTCCCCGGCCCCTTTTTCTCGGGAAATTGGCTGGGGGAATTCCTCCTCTTTTGGCCCCCCCCCCAACAAAAAGGGGGGGAACTTTTAAACCGGCCGTCCACCGAAAGCGATGCTTTTCCTTTTTCTAGGCGGAGGGGGGGTTGAGCTTTTAAACGGTGCTGGTTTGCCCCCAAAAAATTCTTATGGGGGCCTCAAAAGTTTAAAGGTCTATAAACCCCCAAAAATATGGCCCATTGATCCAAAAAAAATTTTTTCCCAATAAAATAAATTTTTAGAGTTGGCCCCCAAAATTTTGGGAAAAACAAATTAAAAAAAATTTAATTTTTGCCCCCTTTAAAAAACTGATAAATCAATTTTTTGGGTTTGGAACACAATCTTTTTTGGGGAGCCGTATTGGGGGCCGAAAATTTTTTTTGGTTTTTTGATTATATTTTTTGGTTGAGAATTTTTTTTGGGGGCAAAAAAATTTTTTATTTTAGTGATTAATTTTATTAAATTTTTTTAAATTTTTTTTTTTATTGTTTTTTATTTTTTCTAACAAAATG
>JAHBCN010026270.1:0-10935 GCA_019359885.1 Listronotus oregonensis | reverse complement strand
CCTGTAATAATTTTTGTTCAGTGGATAATTGTGAAAGTAGAATAAAAGGCGATTTATCGTTTTTTAGATGCCCAAAGGACCATATTAATATAAATCATATATATTAGACTATTTTATTGGTATTTGTATTAAACTTTCAAATGTCAAGCTTGGTAAACTGCTTTGGGATTCACTGAGTTCCACAAATTTGCTAATTATACGCTAGAACAATGTCAGAACCGTATTAAAGTTTGTTCTTTGGATTTCAGAGATGAGGATTTTTTAAACTTTTTCAGGAGTCGCATTCATTCATATGCGATTCCATCCGTAGGTTTACCCAGTGAGCCTGCTAGAGAGGGTCAATTTTAACATCTGTTCTATTGAAAACTTGAATAAAATTAGCTATATGTACCTTCTTATGTATAATTAGATTATTTTTAGAGTATTGTTGTCATGTCTGGGGAATGTCGTCTCCCTCAACTCTTAGCATTCTTGATTTCATTCAGGAAAGGGCTATTCATCCTATTATAATGATACCATGCTTACAGGAAAGCCTTCTTCTCTCGACAACTGGCGAGCTGTAGGAAATCTGTCGCTTTTTATAGATATTTTTACGGGGTCTGCTTTAAGAAGTTGGCCAGTAGTTCCACCCCTGACAGCTCCCAATAGAGCGACGCGTAGTGTCGTTTTTATGCGTTCCTTTACAGTCTAGCTTGAGAGATCCCGAACTTCCCACTTTATTAGTTCCTTTATCCCTAGAGTGTCCAGACTGTGGAACCTACTCCCACCAGAAGTTTTGCCTTCTCCTCCAAATCCCCAAGTATTTAGGTCTCGTGTCGCTATCTCAAAATAAGAAAACAGCTGCGATATTCCATTTTGCACTCCTAATACACAAATATCAATTGTTGTGCATATCTACACTTTTTGCTAGTGACTCATTAATTATCCGTAAAAGTCTGGTCGATCTTTTTAGGCGTTTACAATAAATTTCTATTTCGCTTTACATTATACAACAGATAGATAAATATTTATTTGTTCATTTGAATAATGATAAGATAACCCTTAAACTATAAACCCATTTTTTACCTGTAAACCACAAACGGGGGTAAACATTTACCCCATGGGATTTTTGCTCTTAAAATCGTTCTGAAAGCAGTAATCCGATTTATGAATACTCGAATTGTTTCGTTTTTTTTTACCCAGGAGAATGGTGACAAGCAAATTCAGTTTTATTCAGTTCTAGTTGTTTAAAAATTGATTTGAATAGCTATAAGTACTTAAAAACTGTCAAACCGTCATTTAACAAACATAAATTTATAACTATTTTTCTAAACAACCGATTTTCAAATTTCCAACAGGATTTTAAAGAGGGCACATATGGCTTAAAAAAAATATACCATCATGATGTTTTGCTAAAAAGGCTATTTATTTGGGAATTTGAAAATTCAAACAAATTGAGAATCGTATCAATAGAAAAAATCAAATTAATATCCTTAAATTATTAGTTTTTAAGAATCTATTTTTGTTTCTCCCATGGAAAAAATGAAAAAAAAAGATAAATTTAACATTTATTAAAAATATTTAAAAGTACAGTTACGATTTTACTTATTATTTACTTTTCTAAATTTACCCAGGGTAGATATCTACCCCGATTTGTAGTTCTAGGGATAATTATTAATACGTAATAGACACAAAAAATTCTACATTTATTTACAGTTACTTTGGTGACCATAAACAAATATTATCAACATTATATAACAGAAATTTAAAAGGTGTTAAGAAAGAAAACTTTTTTATTTTTGATTTTATCCAAAAGCTACGCTTGTATAAAAAATTTTGCTTACTTCTAAGAGAAGATTGAGATGGAAACATTTAACATATTTTATACGCGGTGTTCAGAAATGAAAAACTTTGGTCAAGAGTGTGCATTTATTGAGAAATTGAAATAGTTACTAGGAAAAGTTGTTCAATTAAAGTAGTCTCAATACCAATATTCGAAAAACGGCCTACTTTTATTTTTGTGATTAAATTTTTTAATATCGATTTAAATTTTTAATATCAATTTATTATCAAATTTTTGCTGTTAGTAAGATTTAAACGAGAACTACGCTAATGAATTATAAAAGCAAAGTATCAATAAAGCTTGTCACTATTAACGCCTACTGTACAAAAAAATTTGGGAATTAGTTAACTGATAATAAAATTTTAATCACAAATAATAGGCATTATTTCGAAAATTGTATTAGAGATCCTTTCGTTTGAACAACTTTTTAGTAACTTACTTCATATCTTTGCAAATAAATGCACTTTCTCTTGTCCATTTTAGTTTTTCAACTTTCTGAACACCCATAAAATATGTCAAATGTTTATATTCCAATCTTTAAGAAGCACAAACATTTTTATTCAAGTAGCTTTTTCGATAAAATTAAAAAAAAAGTTTTCATTAACACCTTTTCCGTGGGAACACCTTCTTATTTTCTTTTTAAAAAAATCTATTAAAAATTTGCTTTCTTAGAGTAAGATTGGGATAAAAACATTTAAATTTTATACGCGAATTCAGAAAATTGAAAACTTGAAATGGTTCAAGAGTCAAGTGCATTTATTTGAGAAGATATGGTGTACTAGAAAAAGTTGTTCAAAAGTAAAGATAGTGCCTAATATTATTTTTCCAAAAATCGGCCACTTTTTTAATTTGTGATAAAAATTATTTTAATATTATCTAATTCCAAATTAACAACTGTTTAGAACTATTAGGCGTTGATAGTGACAATCTTTATTCACACTTCGCTTTTATAATTTATTAGCCGCAGAAACGTCAGCTTACTTAACAGCAAAAAATTGATAAAATTAATATTAAAAATTTAAATTGATATTAAAATAAATTTAATTACAAATAAGGCCGATTTTTTTGAAAATTGGTATTAGAGACTACCTTTTAATTTAGAACAACTTTTCCTAGTAACTTATTTCCATATCTTCTCAAATAAATGCACTTTACTCTTGTACCATTTTAAGTTTTTTCAATTTTCTGAACACCGCGTATAAAATATGTTAAATGTTTCCATCTCAATCTTACTCTTAGAAGTAGCAAAATTTTTTATCAAGAGTAGCTTTTTTCGATAAAATCAAAAATAAAAAAGTTTTTTCTCTTCAACAGCTTTTCCGTATTATCGTAATAATCATTCTAATAATGAAAAATCTCCACGTACCCCGACAATTCCGATCAAAGGAAACGCTTGAATAAATTTGTATCGGTGTCTTTGAAACCAAAACATCAAAGGTTTATATGCAAGTGACCTAACTTATATATTGTATATTCTTTAAACTATGGCCGTACCCAATTAACTTATATATCTTAAATATTAATTCTGTAAACATTGATTACGTAATCTCTTTTAGGAGGACCTGAAACCCTTTTGTGTCAATGTTATTTTAGGTAAGTAAATTCGTTCTTATATCTATTGAGGATTCATTTCTAAAAAAGGGGTAATTGTTTAGATGTGTGGCTCCACTTTTTTGAAATGTAAAATCAATTTTTTTTTCGGAGTAGTCAAATATTTTTATTCTTAAAGTTTATCAAAAATATAGGAATTAAAAAAAATAAAAATGAAAATTTGTCGTTTAAGAAAATTCTTTTGAAATATATTTGAAAAATTGTTATTTTAGATTTTTTTAAATCATTTGTCTTTACGCGTAGAATATGAAACAAATCCCTAAAAATTGCTAAACTTAATTGGATGCATTTTATTGATTTTTGTTCAAGGCAACATTCAAATTTTAAAAACAAGTTTAAAAATTCATTTTTGACTATTTTAATGGTCAGTATCACGAATCTGCTGAAAAATAAAATATTTAAAGAAAAATGGATGATATGTTGTTTTAATAATTTTTTATGGTCAGAAAACGGTGGAACCGCAATTCTAAACAATACCTGAAAAAAGTACAATACATATTTTTAAAATATTATTGAATTGTCCACTGAGTATTCTTAATATAGTTTTAGGTTTACTCAAAAGAAAAGATAAATAATGGGTGTGACGTTTACTGGAACCTGTAAAAAGGAGAACATAAAGAAAGCTACTTCTGACAAATATGGTGACGTCAGTAATACGTGATGACGTAATCCCTTAAAGGTGGTCCTGAAGACCATTATAACAAGATAAATCCGAGAAACTACCTGTTTGTAGGTGCTATTTTATCAGTAAAGAAATAAGATGTAAAGTGTCGGCAAAGCTTTTATTTAAAAATATATGATATTTGTCACAGGATAAATATTTATTTTAAATAAAAATCCGAAAGGCATCTCGCCTGCCTTTAAAAAAATGGGAAAATACAAAAAAATCTGTATTATAGAATTATAAATTTAATATGGTAACAATGAAGCAAACTAAAATATCTGATAATGTTAAAACAATAACTACTATTCAACGTTTCTCTGAAGGTTCTAGACAATGTTGTAGTTTGAATAAAAACTTCTTCTCGGACTTCCATTGTCTTTATTTAATTTTTTTCACAACGTTTCGAACAGTAAGTATCTCTGATCGTTTTTAGGTGGATACTAAATATTAGAGTCCGACCGAAACTGGTTTTCCGGCCAAAACCGAAACCGAATATTCGGCCGTGGCTTCAGTTTCGGCCAAAACCGAAACCGAAACTCACGTGGTCAAGTATAAAATTCCGTAAAATACTGAAATTTTATGCATTTTACCCATTATTCTGCATTAATAAGGACATGAAATGAAAACACAGTATATTATTTTTGTTGTAATCATTTATTTTAATTTTATCTTTTAGGTACCTCTTATATAAAAATAATAATTACTAAAATTTTGCTACAGAGCTATCCGAACAGCGCACTTGCCGCGAGAAACGAAGTTAGGCGAGCGTGCACGACAACTTCCGAAATCAGTTTCGGTTTCGGCAAAAGTTTAGGCCAATTTTGGCCGAAACCGAAACTGCCGCCGAAACCGAACTTTCGGTCGGACACTACTAAATATCTAAGCCTTTGACTACGCCTTTCCTGGTTAGGTCGGAGTTCGCCTTGCCGCTCGCATATGCTCGGTATCTACCTTTGAGCATATACCTACTAAAGGCAGCCTTGCTGCTCGCAGTGCGAACCAGCGTGCGAGAGAAAAAGAAGAATCGCAGTTAACCTTTCTCTCTCGATCCAACATGTTGATTAGTCGGTGGGAGGGATATGTACCTCGCCCTGTGTGCTGACTGTTCGGCCCCTCCTCGTCGACAAATCAGCACGTTCGAGCAAAAGAGAAAGGTTATACTGCGATTTTTCTTTCTTTCTCGCATGCTTTTTTGCATGGTCGAGCAGCAAGGATGCCTTTAGTAGGTATAGTATTTTCAAGATATAAGAAAATGACTAAAAGTCTCGATTGTTCCTGAATGCAGTAAAACCCTCGAAATTGGCATTTTTTATGGTACTATTAGGGTGGGTTCACCTAATTAGCCCACCCGACCGTACAGGGTCGTATTTCTACCTGACCGGAATAATATACCAGTATAAGAATTTATGATGTCTTATTTGCGGATGTCTTAGTGCGGACCTGAACTGTTCTCACCTCTGTTGGTATGGCCATAAAGGACCAATTTCGAGGATTTTTATTGCAGTCAGAGATAATCGATATGTCTAGTAATTTTCTTATATATTGAAAAATACTATATAAGCTCAAATATATTTTCTTTTTAAGATTTAAAATAGAGTAAAAGATCGGGTAAAAGACGTAAACAATCTAAAATAAAGAAAACAAAAGTTAACTATATAGTTTGAAAATACTTCTTAATCTTCAAAGAGTCCAAGAAGGTTTAAAGCCTAAGTACTTGCGTGCCATGGGTGTCCTAACGAAACTAAGAGAATAAAGTGTTCGGGAAAAAAAGCATCTGCTGAGAGCAGGTTCCGCACACTAGATATTTTAGAGATGAAGAAGCGGACAGAGTGGAAAGTTCTAATTCTAAACTAAACTAACTTCAATTGCTCTTTTGAGGTCTGCTGGGGAAAATTATATAGGCTAATTCTTAGAAGCAGAAGTCATAAAAATATCTATAAAAGAAGGTTCCCTACAGCTTATTGGTAGGCTAAAGGAAGAAGCTTTATTCTAAATATGGGGTCATTGATTAGGCCCTTCTTTGAATAAAATCAAGAATGTCAAGCGTTGTGAGCAGAGTCTGATTTGGGATGCATACAGAGTATTAAAATTAGACAATACGAAATATTTTCTGGTTTGAAAGAGCAATCGCAGCTTTTTCGGAGCTTCTGTAACTATGCATATAATGTGTTTATGCCAGTGTAAAATCATTCTCGAAAATTACGCCTACAAGATTAAATAATTCTTGGTGCAGAACTTAGCCGATCATAAACGGACGCCATTAATCACGTTATGTTTTTTAGCAACTTTCCAACCTCCCCTGGTGATCGGTAATAAGGTTTTAGACTCCCTAACCAAAATAGGGTATTATTTTGGTATGTACAAAATATCTTAGCATTTTTAGAATATTATCTTTAAATATAGGTATAATCTCGGGTATAATATAATTTAATATTTAAAATTAAGCTCCATGATTAAAATTTCCAGACAGACATTAACGTTGCAGGTTCGGTTCAGAAATCGCATGTTCAAGAAAAATACACGTGATATTTTACTACAGCCCCCTCCTCCTTGTAATATTTCGTGTTTTTTTTTCTAAACCCTTTTCGAGCCTTACTTACTAGCCTAAGTAGAAAATGAGTATTAGCAGACTTTTTTCACGACAGCATGGGCGTATTCAGACCTGGGTATAGGGGGGTAACCTTAGCCTTTGACTTAGGGACCTGGATCTGAAGTGACCAAGTTTAAATCGTCAAGCTGATTGTTTAAGTTTTTTTTCTTAGGACTGTTCACGAAGGCTAAGGCCTAAATACTAACTACCCGGGTGTAGGGAGTTTATTCACGAGACTTAAATATTTGAGATTTGGGGGAAAAGGAAAATCTTCTGCGGGTAGCTGGTTCCATAATCTGACACTCTAGGGATTAGAGAATAAACAAAGTAAGTTCGGGGCCTCTTAAGTTGAACTGATAAAGAATGCATAAAAGTGGCACTACATGTTTGTTTGTTGGAGCTGCCAAAGGAGGAATTATACTAGGCCATCTCTTCGAGCAGAAGCCGTGAAAATACCTATAAGAGGGAAAACTCCTCAGCTCTTCGGTGGCAGAAAAGGAGCTTTTCTGTAGGTGTGGGACATTGATAAGACTAACAGCTCTTTGCTGTATGGAGTCAAGAATGCTAGGTGTTGTAGGAGGCGCCATTCCCCAGACGTGAGAACAATATTCTAAGGAGGTCTGATCTGGGATACATACAGAGTATACAGATTAGAAGGAGAGAAATACTTTCTGGCTCAAAAAAAGAATCCAAGCTTCTTTGAAGCTGCTGAGGGTATGTGCCAATTAAAGTTATTCTCAAAAGTAAGACCCACAAGATTAAAAGATTCTTTGTTGTGCAGAACTTGGCCGCTTATAAGTAACGGATGAGCGACTTTTTCCGCCATAGCCATTTTTTTGAAGGCATTAAACTGGAACAAGTTTTGGCTCCCCAATCCAAGATTAATTTAAGCCTTGTGAAGAGATATCTGCATGACCCTAGCTTGCTTTCAAATCAGAATTACAGGGTGGCTTAAGAAATTTAATATTAGAGTGGAGGGTGCGATCGTCAACAAAACTATGGATAGGATGATATGAAAGAGAGAATATCGTTGATGTGAAGAAGGAACAGAGTTAGTGCATTCTTGAGCCCAAGGCGCAGCATTAATTGGATAAAAGCTGGTATGATATTATTGATTGGCTGGTATGACCATCTACAATAACTGATATACGTTGATTAGAAATAAAACTGGTGAGCCAAGAACAAAGCTTAGGTGGAAGGCCGTAGTGAGAAAGTTTGTTAAGAAGCCTATAATGCCATACCTAATCTAAAGCTTTAGATATGTCAAGAGCAACGATCTGGGATTCACCAAGAAACTCAAGGGACTTGTTTCAGTTGTGGTTAGTTGTGGTTATCAAAGGAAGAAGATCAACTGTGGATCTTCTGTGACGGAATCCATACTGTGTGTCATGTAAAATTTTTTGTTTTTCCAAATCCTTCAATATTTGAGAATTAATGAAGGGAGAGTTAAGATGGGTGCAAGCTCAGCGGCACATTTGTTTAAAACGATTGCTGGTATGCCATCCAGCCTAGACGATCTTTTGGTATTGAGTAAAGAAAGGATACGCTTGATCTTTTTGAGTTTTTGAAAAATTATTATATCGGACATTGTATGTGAAACAGGGGCAACTGTTGGAAGGGGAAGATTAACGTGAGGATCGGAGTAGAATTTGCAGCAAATTGTTTGGCAAATAGTTCGGCTTTTCCTTCAGAGGTAGAAACAATTTCATCTTCAGAGATTAGGGTTGGAAAAGAATTTGTGCAAAAGTTTTGACTAATGTTTTTGGAATGTTTTTGGCGAAGAACCAGAAGGAGATACTGCCATTCGAGCAAAAGAGGACTTTATTTTTTATCTGATTGTTAAAATGGTCTTTGGCTTCTGAAATAGTTTAATTATACTGATTTCTTGCTTGAATGCTAGCCTGGCGGTTTTCGGGACTAGGTTTTAAGAAACTTTTTGTGGACTTGCATTTTTAAAAGTCTGGCTTTGTCACAACGACTTATAGTGCAAGACAGTGCGTGGAGGTGTACATTTAGTTGCCTATAAAATATATTTTTTCTTAACTTTATCAGGCTGTTAATATTTTCAACGTGTATTTTTAACCGAAAATACTTTGAAATCCAGATTTGACACATTTAAACCATTTTCACGCTTTCGATGTTCGAGCAAGGGGGGGCAGCTGCCCCCCTTAAATACGCCCATGCACGACAGCGTACATTATTGTGTCTTTAAGGCACATTAAATCATTGGTGACTTAATTTAACATTAATTAGAGATCCTGTAAAGGCGGCTGGTTTAAGAAACTAAATAATAAAGCAAAGATCATAAGCAAAACTATGAATGGAAATTATTGTCAAAGAGAGGAGGTCCTTGATGTGAAGAAGAACTATAATAAGAGTTTTTTTTAATCTAAACCCAAGATGCTTAATCTTGCTGGCCGAAGAGCGTGTTTAAATTATAGTTGTTCACAGCTTTCCCCCTTTCAGCCTTTTTCTATTAATAGTTTTCGAGATCTTAAAAGATACATCACCAATCTAGGACACACTATATTTATTACTCCTAAAAATATAGTGAATATTTTACATGCACTTTTTTAATAGTATATAGATAGGTAATAATTAAATATATACCAATAGAAAAAAAAGTTTCGTAGATATTGTAAAACCATTTCAACCACCCTTGAAATTTTTGCCCGAAACCATAGACTTTCTTTTTTGTGGTTTTGTTGACAAGAATATTTTTGCATAATTTTATAGGAAATATTACATATTTTTGAAAAATTTCTCTTATTGGATATTTAACGATATTTATTAAAAAAAAATAATTGTATTCAATAAAATCAAGTAGTTTTTAAGACCCACTTCATTATACGTTTTACATCTGGAGAAAATTTCAAGAATAATTAAAAACCATAAATCATTTTATATATGCATATGTAATAAATTGAAATTTCCAAATTTCTCTTTGTAATTAGTAACAGTGTCAAAATATTTCACTTTTTTTTCCGAGGGATTAACAACTTTTTAAATAAAGAGAAAGTTAACTGGATGCATCAGTCCTTTCTGTATCTTTTCGACCGATAGTAGTGTTGTTTAAGCTTAATTTGCTATTGTTAATCCCTCGGTTTTGCCACAACTATCGTTTACCGACACACTCTTTGCCCTTTACAATAAAAGAGTATAGAAAATTGAGAAAATGTGGAGTTAACTACAAGGTACACGTGCTACAACTAACGCTAAGCACAGCCATCCTAAAACGGGGTCTCGTCAAAAGTCAATAGTGTCACAGAAAAATCTATTCTGCAAATTTATCCCCATATTCCTAATATATTTTTAACAAAATTTACAATTTTTCAACAAATTTGGAAAAAACCAGTTTGACATATAAACCCCAATATCACCAATTTCCAAAAATTGGTTCTTCAATTTAACTACATTGAAAAATAGTTTCGGAATTGTAAAATTATCAGAGTCATTTAAACGTTCTTAAACAGCTTGGTAATACCAATTTTGTGTGGTACATTAAAAACTTTTACTAAAAAAATATTTTGTCCAAAAATTTAAAAAATAAATAACAATTTTAAGTATTTTTTTGTAGGTGCTGTTTATTACCGACAAACACGAAAAACATTTAATTTTGAATTATCTACGGAATTATCTTACACATTTTCGTCTACTAGTATACCCGTATGTGGTGTTGTAAATGGAAATATTTCCATGAAAATTGAAATATTGGAAATTTCCGAACGTGCCTCGGAAATATTGGAAATTTTGGAAATATAAAAAAAAAAATTGTTTTAACTATTAAAACAAATATTTTTATATATTTCTTATACTTTTGTGCAGTGCAAATTTCCCTGAAAAATAATTTCGAAAACTATTAGATTACGAAAATAAATCTCGATCTCGGGGATTCACCGATTATTGCTTGTTGGCTATTGCTTTAGAAGAAGTTAATTGCACTCCCATGGAAAAATTGTGTTAAATACAATTTCAAGGTGGATGATATCATGAAGATATGTCTCTTGATTAAGTTGCACAACTTGTTTCGAGTCTTTAATTTTTTTTAAAATTTCCTGTTTTCTTTGTATTTTTAATACCTAAATTTTTATTTCTATTAATGATTTTTGCGTTTTAACTTTTGGATGAGAATTCCACTTATATACAGAGTGTTACAGAATGTTGTGAGGAAAATTTAGGGGCAGATTGTATATCTAAAAATATGAAAAAAAGTTCATATAAACATTCCGGGGAAACTTTTTAAAGGGG
>JAHBCN010026269.1:0-10723 GCA_019359885.1 Listronotus oregonensis | reverse complement strand
AAAATGGTAGCGCCATCTCTTGGAGCTATCCCCAACAGCACATCTAAAATTACACGAAAGCTTAGAGCGTGCTTTAGTGTAGTTTTGTCTTATTGAACTTTTCACCTACAAAATTTTCTGCATGTTAAACTAGAGTTAATAGATGGCAGATGTTATTCTAATATGAAAATATTTTTTTTTAAATTACAGTTGTACTTCATAACTCTCTGCCCTAATTTCAAATTAAAACTTTTTCAAAAATAATTTTAGGGAAATCTGATTTGATAACTCAAAGGTGTCTCATAAGTAAGGAGTTTATGTTCTATTGGAATAATTTTTATTAAAATTATCGTTAACTATAGCAAACAGGATAAAATACTGCGGTAGCTATTTATTCCGCGGCTAAAGTTTCAATGTTTTATCACAAAACTGAAAACTGCTACAAAATTATCTTACCAAAATACATTTTGTTAGGCGGAAGCACAATTGATTTTTAAAAGGTGTCTTACTTTATAAGTATGGTAGGAAAATATTAGGAAGTTGGGAAAAAAACCTTTTAAAATAAGAATTGCTTATATAAATAGTATATATTTTCAATATTTCTTTGACTTAAAAAAATGAGACAAAAAACATTTTAACTTATATAATTATGGGAATCCCATTAACCATTTTAACTGATTTGATTGGATAAGATCATAAAAGCTGACCTTTTTTATGTATGGCCCATTACGGTAATTTTAATTGTTGTCGTTTATAACAAAAAAAAATAATATTGTTATAATCTATCATTTAAACTTCTTTTTATCGAAACCAGGAAATTTTTCTCGATTTTAAATATATTAAGGGGAGGGATAATTTCCAAAATATTTGTGCACCTTGTAAAAAATCAATCATAATTTAAGTATTATGGATACTATTACTGATTGTAGCCTGATTTGCTTTATTCTGTGAAGAAATATTAAAACATTTGTAGTAAAACATTTTCTTGACGAAATGGTGAAGTGTTTTTAATTATCAGTACATTTTTGTTAATTTTATTGTTTTGGTAAATTCTCATTAAATGTAGTCAGTTCCAAAAGCTCATGGCCTAAGTAATTTCAAGTTCATTTATTATTGCTACTGTGTGTCAAATAGTATAGTTTCGGTAAAATTTTAAAATAAACGTGTTAGCAACTTTTTCAAAATGTTTTAAATTTAATATCGTATAGTGATCAAATTCTTATCTTAAGAAGGTCTTAGCTCTACGGGAGATTAAATACCGCTTGGATGATGTATACGAAGACTCTTCTTCATCACGTTTGAATATAAAAGAGTGTGTCCAGAATCTCTGAAAGATAATCCTCGCTCCGGTAGATCTGCAGAAGCCAGTCTCGAAACTGTCAAATTGGTAGTATAGTCTGTCTATATATCGTGTTATATACCGTGTTAGCTCTTGCCTTCATTTATGGATTATACCTGCCGACAGCAATAAAACTGAAGATCGGTAGGTATTAAAGGACAGAACATTAGGGACATAATAGGGAGGTAAAATACAGTGTGTCCCAAATTGTACTACAATGTATTGGTAACTCGGGAACCATTAGAGCTACAGTGTTGGTTAAATTAGGAAAGTTTTAGACAATTTAATTGTAATATTAAATCTACTTTCAGATTTTCTTTATCCTTTATGGTTTTTGAGATAATTAAGAGAAACCAAAATGGTGCATTTTTAACTTTTGCCTGTAGCTCGCAAACTACCAATTTTACGGTTTTAAGATTACTACATTATTAGAACACTTTTTTAAAAAGAATTTAATTTAAGTAAAAATATTTTTCTAACTTAATTTGTTTTTGAGATATTTACCCAAAGTTTGGATTTTCATACAGACGCCATATTGGATTTTTACATTTTTAAAAACGATAATTTTTGTTTATTTCATAGTAGGCTTAGACTAGACTGCGTAACGGCCGCCCCGTTTCATAAAAAACAAATGATACGCATCCGGAGCGGCATCAACCTAACCATAGACATTTAAGATTCTTAGTGATGAACTTGTTACCCTATGGATCTTTTGTGAGAGCGAAATTCAAAACTTATATAAAAAAAGTGATGCTTTTTGCAAAAATTATTACTTCCTAATATTATATTAAACTGATAATAATTAAACACAACTGTAAAACAAAAATGTATCAGTAAACAAGGAAATAAAATCACAGGACATGTCTTCCTCCATTTTCCTCACATTTCTCGCATTTTTCCAACACCTTGCAGGTTACTCGGCGTAATGTGTTTCGGTGGATGAAAGCAAACACATCCCGTACCCTGTGTTCTAGTTCCAGCCTAGTTTCGGTATTTTTTAAAGACCGATGCAGAGATGACTTAGGAATTGTTGCATGTTCTTTCACTTTTCTAATCGATGTTGTGGGATCATGTCAAACGTTTTCCATTATAATTGCCTCTCTTGCTTCATTATTTTTTGTATAAGTTTTAGGATTCGGTTTTACAAAAGATCCATAGGCTAACAGGTTCGTAACTAAGAATCTAAAATGTCTTTGGTTAGGTTGTTGCCGCTCCGGAAATGCAAGTGCTGCAGCTTCTGTATTTCTGTTAGATTTAAAATAAATTTCTAGTATATCCACTTTTTCATCATTAAAATAATTAGGAGCCATTATTGTAAATACTTAAAATAATCAAAACTTGAATTTTTGTTGAAGGCGTTTCCAAACGAGAAAAAAGATGCACGCTAATTTTGACATTTACATTATTTAAATTATAAGATGCGTATCATTTGTTTTTTATGAAACGGGGCGGCCATTACGCAGTCTAGTCTAAGCCCACTATCAAATAAACAAAAATTATCGTTTTTAGAGCTTAAGCAATCTGAAAACCTAGACTTGTAATACATCAATGAAAAGCTCTTGAAGAGCTATTTTTGGGTAAATATCCCAAAAACAAATAAGGTTAAAAAATATTTTTACTTAAATTTAATTTTTCTTAAAAAAGTGTTCTAATAATGTAGTAATCTTAAAACCGTAAAATTGGTAGTTTGCGAGCTACAGGCAAAAGTTAAAAATGCACCATTTTGGTTTTTCTTAATTATCTCAAAAACCATAAAAGATAAAGAAAATCTGAAAGCAGATTTAATTTTGCAATTAAATTGTCTAAAACTTTCCTAATTTAACCAACACTGTAGCTCTAATGGTGCCCGAGTTACCAATACATGTAGGCCCAATTTGGGACACACTGTATGTTCACGCTTTTTTCAGACACCCTGTACTTAAAAAAAATCTTTCCGTTTTATTCTTACGGGATAATTTATAAGGGTATATCTGAATACAATTTTATCTGTCTGTTTGGGTACAAACACCCCTGTGTCACTAAATAAACAAACCCTTCCTCTTAATAGATTTATAGCAGACATGACAATAATTGGTCCTAAGTGCATGTGCCAGAATAGTCTTTATTTTTGTCTATTATTCAGACCAAATAAAAGGACAAAAGGTACAAAAGAAATTGCCCCATCACATGTGTCTCCATGTTTGTGCGACCCTGAGGACATATTGGGTTATTTAAATACGATAAAAAGAATTAAATTTTGTGGAATAACAATGCTTTTCTTTCGGTCTCTAATAGGACATGGACACCTAATCTTATTCCATATGGCTTTTAGTTCGGTTAAAATATTTCTTTTTATCATTGTAATTAGAGGTTCTGAAAAATAATAGAAATAATTTGTGAAATCATTATTTTATACAGTATGCCCGCAGACACGTTTATAAAATAACAAATAAATCAAGCAAAAATCTCTTTTTATTTAATAAAACCTTATATTTGTTTAGAAAATACGATTAGCAATGATCATATTTAATTTAAATATACAGGGTGGAAAAAAATACCAAAGTGGTATTTTGCCTTTAAGTAAACACACTTTGTTTTGTAAGATACGAAAAAATGTTACTAAGCTAAGGAAATAAAACGACAAATTCATAAGAATAATTTTAAGATTGATTATGGTTTTTTTAAGCATAAATATTAAAAAATTACAAAGTGCTTATAAATTTAGGGTTAAGTTTTTAAGAACAGGGTAAATTGGTTATCATTATAAAAACTCTAAATTATCTTGAAATCTACACATTTTTAGCAAAAATCTGTGGATAGTTTTTTTGTAGAAAATAAAATTTTCTATCGAAATGGCGCCTTCAAAAGTAAAAAAAAATATTTAAAAATAAATGCAAAAAACCATCAAGAAAGCAAGGAAGTAAATATTTTTTTAAATTTTTGTCCACAACTTTTTTTTGGGGCCGGATAGATATGGGCATTGCCAAAACAAAACTAACGATACCACCGCATTATGTATTTTAAAGGGATGCACCTATTTATCCGGGTACTGTACGAAAAATTTTATAATTATTAATCCGGGTATTTATTTGTGTATATAAAGAAATAAAAATTTCGTTAAGGGTTTATATGGTTATGTACTTTATATATATATATATATATATATATATATATATATATATATATATATATATATATATATATATATATATATAACTTAATAAAAATATAACTATATAAAACTAAACTTTAGGTGGCAAAAAAATTTCGCCACCGGTATGCCGAAAAAATGTAAAAATGTTATCTTTTGTTTTGCATGTTTACCATAGTGACAGACATTTTTGGTATCAGATTGACAACTGTGTATTATTTCTTAATTATTCGGAGCTGATTCTTAGTTATATTTAGTGATGAGCAAAGCAAGACCAAGACCGGGCTAGTTTTGGTCTTGGTCTTGGTCTTCAAGCCATGTCTTGGTCTTTCTCGCACCACCCGGTCTTGGTCTTGGTCTTGGTCTTCTGCAAGAGTCTTGCTGGTCTTGCTTTTAGGTAAAATAATTTTAACTAAGCAGTCTTAATAAAATATTTTTAATATTAATAAATAAAATGGGACTATTTTATTTTATTTTATTGTATATTTTAAAATATACCAATTTTAATCGTAACAAACATTTAAATTATTTATTAAAAAGTCATAATATTTTAAATGAAGGGCTAATTTATTTAACTCTCATTTTTAGTTAAATTAAGGACAACTGCTTTTATACTTTAGTGGATAAAAACATAATAGTGATAAAATTATTTAAACTTCTTTGAAAACATATAAAATTTAAGCAAAAATAAAACTTTGTACTTATGAGCAAAAATGACAGATTAAATTCCGTAAAACTTCTGATATGTAAATATAGTTTCTATTAAAAGATTTATTATATAAATTATAATTAAATTTTTATCATTTCAAATATTTTAAAATATCCATATAAATTAAGAAACCTCTATTAAAATTTATTCTATTAATCTAAAAACTATATATAAATTATTATATATATATATATATATTATATATATATATATATATATATATATATATATATTATATATATATATATATATATATATATATATATATATATATATATATATATATATATATATATATATATATATATATATATATATATATATATATATATATATATATATATATATATATATATATATATATATATATATATATATAAAATTGTTTAACTGTATATAAGAACAATGTCGACGTACATGGTTTTTAAATATCATTCTCGGTTTTGACAAAAATTACGTCATCATTATTCTCTTGGCATTGTTGAGCAATCTAATGGTGCCACTTCTTTCAGTGTAAAACAAAATTAAGGTATTACGGTATTTTGGAATTTTTTGATCCACCCTATAAGTGGCATCACTAGATAGATAATTTAAAAAAAAATAAAAATATAAAAGTAATTTTAAGCTTCTATAACTATTGTACCCCTTTGTTGTAGTTTTTCTCTGTCGTTAATAGTTTTGAAGATATTGATCTTTGTCAGGCCATTGAGTCATAATCTTATTATTTTATATAATATATAATATATATAAGAACAAAGTGACCGATATTATTATTATTATTTTATTAAGGAAACCTGTAACTTATTAAATAATCGCCTTTTTTGGCAGTTCGCGACACATTTTTTATGTCATGTCTGTATGAAATACCACTGTATATTGAATATAAAAATTTAATTTTATAATATAATATTAAAAAAAAATCGCAAAAGTGCAAGAGTCTTGCAGGTCGGTCTTGGTCTTGCGTAGTCTTGCACTCCTCGGTCTTGGTCTTGGTCTTGGTCTTGCTGCAAGACCAAGACCAAGACCGGTCTCGCTCATCACTAGTTATATTTGCTAAAAAATGGTGCGCGCTGGGACATTAGAAGAAAAAACAAAAGCAATTTTTATTTACGCCGAGGCCGACCGTAATTTACATGAGGCTGAAAGGATTTTCAATAACAGATTTCCCGATAATCCCATCTGTCAAAAATATCTGAGGGAACTGGATTAAAAGTTTCAAAGAACAGAAAGTGTACTAAGAGAAAAAGGAGCTGGAAGAAAATCTATATCGGAAGAGAAACAAATTGAAATAATTGTATCTGTTGTTAATAACCCTCAAAAGTCTACAGTAGCAGTTTCTGTAATGTTTCAATAACCACAGTTAAAAAATATCTGAAAAAACACAAGTTTCATTCTTATAAACTTATGTTACATGAACTACATGAAGATGATCCTGATGTCAACCGACAAAATGTGCGATATTGGGCCGATATAAACCAGCATGTTTTCCAAAAGATTCATACTTAAACTCCTCAAAAAATAAACGTGTGGGCGGGAATACTGGGAGACCCTTTTTTTAGAAGAGAACCTAACTGCAGAGTTATACCTGGATATGCTTAACAATGTCATCAATCCTCGGATTCAAGAAATAGTGGTTGAAAATCAAGGCGATTTTGAATATCCAGTTATTTTTCAGTAAGATGGAGCACCCCCACATTTTTCTAGACCTGTAAGTGATTAGTTAGACCAGACATATGCAGGACGGTGAATTGGCAGACGTGGACCATTGAAATGGCCTGCGCGTTCACCAGACTTGACTCCTCTGGATTTTTTCCTGTAGGGGTATGTCAAATCAAAGGTTTATAAGACACCACTCGCAACATTACAGGAATTACGAGATAAAATTTGGCAAGTTTGTGCTATCATAACCGCAGAAACCTTTCAAAACGTAAGAAATAAATTTGAAAATAGACTTTTTTACTGTCAGGAGGTACAAGGACAACATTTTGAAAACGTGTTAAGATGAAGGTACATTAAATTATTATGAATTATCAAACTTCTTTTTATTTCCACTTTTAATTGTTAATAAGTCAGCAACCAAAAACCAAAATTTAAAGAACTAATGTTTGTTGAATAGAGAATTAAAATCCCTTTCAAAAGAAGTTTTTTTTGCAAATTATGAGTGATCAAATTAATAAAATAAATGATTTTTAATAAAAAACCCACAAAAATTACATAAATAAAAAAAAACCATTTTAGACTGAAATTTTTGGTCAAAATGACATTTTTGTTTATATCTTATTTACTATCCATCTTGCCAAAAATATTTATACAACTTTTTATATAGACCATTAAAAAAAAACAAATTTTCCCGGACAAATAATTCTTTGATATTTATAGAGTACCGTTTAAATTGTAACAGTGACTTTAAAAAGGTATAAGTTTCATCCTTATGAAAATGAATGACATCAATGAAAAGGAATGATGCTAAATGCGATGCAAGTATAAACAGAGATTTAGAGAAAAGGTCAGTCATTTTTCCGATGAATGGACACTTACTTCAAAAAATGAGTCATATGTTTAAAATTACCCACTGGCAAGACAATTAAAACCACAATACAGAATTTGTAAAAAAAAGAGCTCTAAACTGGAATTTCTGGAAATTAAACCATTTTTTCTGGGCAGCCGAATAATTTTCTAAGCTATTTCATGAAGGATTTTATCTAGCTTAAATGACGTCAACCCTGAATAATTTTGAAGTTGGTTTGAGATGGATGAATTTTCTGCGCTTAATATCGCATCTGTCCGCGATTATTTTATTAAGAGTACCAACATTTATAAGTCGTATCCAAGAAATCACTTGTTACAAATAATAAATTAAATGTCTCTTTTCATCCCACACCTATAAAAAAATTGTTTACTAAATCAAAAAGAAATATTATTTATAATATTACCATTTTACATTTTTATCTCTAAAAAAGAACATTTATCTTGCTTATTTTTTGATAAAAATTCTCTTCATTGGATGGTTTACGTCGAACAAAAAATAAAACTTTTCAGCAAGTTGAATTTAATACGGAGCAGCGACGTTCGAAAAAATTGTCGGTAATCAGTTTAAGTTTCGTTTTTAATTAGGAACGTCAGCTTTTTAATTTTGTCCCATAATTACTCCTTGTGACTTTTAATTAAATTAAAGCGTTGAAAATGATTACGTGTATTTATCAAAGTCCTTTGAAATATCTGCCCGGTGACCTGGAAAATATTAAATTTTTTTCGTTTTCTCCAAAATATATTTAAAATATACAACTTGTAGTACATTATGCCACAAGGCTTTTCGTACAAGTCTTAATTACTGCTTTATTTTTAATAATTTTTGGTCTTTAAGGAGGTGAGTAAAGATAGGCCTCTTTTCGCCATGATATTCGTAAAAAAACAAAGTTTTAATTTGTGCCATTTTATTATATTTATAATAAGTCCAAGTATCTTTTAATAACACTAAAATCTAGGACTCCTAATTAGTTACGATTGGCATTCCTTTAGTGCTTGTTGGAATCTGGACATAACACAACGTTTCGGTTAGTGATGTATCTCCATCCGTTTTCAAGTGATATTATCACGTTAATAATATCAAGTTATCACTTGAAAACGGTTGGAGATACATCACTAAACAAAACGTATATCAATTAACAAATAAACATAATGGAAGTCCAAGATTTTAGGGTTATTGAAACCATAACATTGTTTAACACTTTTAAAGAAACACTCCAAGATTCTTGTATTCTAAAAAATGCGCTTTGTGCACAACATAATTTTTTAATCTGTATTATTACACTTAATAAGCTTATAAACTAGCATTTATTTATACTTTCGTTAAGCGCATCATGAAATTTTTAAAATAGGATCTGATTAAATGACCAACTTTGTCTTGATGAAGTTTACCCCGTACTAACAGATGTCAAAGGTTTTCTGATGCCTGTGGATGGTAAGGTTAATTTATTGTTTTTTTTATTATGTCCGAGATGGGTATAGGATCAGGAAATCTTTCCGGCTAGGGTAAATAATTGATTTATGTTCTTCAAAGAAATATTGTATTATTCTTCCAATATGAGTCTGGATATAGTCTTGTTGAATTAGAAATTAAAGGGTTTTAAGGCAAGGCGGAAAATAAGCTTCTTCAATCTTATTAACGAAGCAATCAGCTGTTTTATAGCTTGCACTTCAATAACCAGATACACATGCCTATTTATATCAAATTGTGGATTTTATGTCTTTATTACGTCTCATATTTAATATGTGCACCATCGTAGACCCTGGTATTTATGCTGTCTGGATAAACTGAAATTATAGATATTGTCAAAGAATCATCCCAAAAACCAAAAATAAAATAAATAAATAAATAACATTTAAAATAGCTCAAAAACTAGATAGACATCTTTTTAGTAAAATAAAAATATGGATCCATTTCTTTGTTTTAAAGCCAATACATTTTATTTAACCTTTCTTAAAAGATGACATAAAAGTTGTCCTTCTTCATTTAAAAATAAAAATTCTCTTTGTAAATATAAAAACGATGACATGGGCAGAACTCGGGGACATCCTTAAGAGTTTTATAAGGATTGTCAAAAAGTGGGTCCCACGGGACGTTTGCCCGAAGCAAGCAGCGTTACGAAGGGATATGCCAATTCGATAAACTGAATATAAAAGAGGGCAAAACGGGAAACAATGGGAAAGTTTTAGAAGGATAATGTAAACAAATTGTGTCAATGGTGTCCTTCTGAGAATTATTTAAAGACGG
The DNA here is from genome assembly GCA_019359885.1 of Listronotus oregonensis. Taxonomy (NCBI): domain Eukaryota; kingdom Metazoa; phylum Arthropoda; class Insecta; order Coleoptera; family Curculionidae; genus Listronotus; species Listronotus oregonensis. The sequence goes on along the minus strand of JAHBCN010026269.1, from coordinate 792 downwards.
AAATGTTCTGAATTTTTACATAATGTGTTCAAAGTTGTTTAAAGCTGGCGATAACTTTGCTCCGTTTTGTTTTGCTTGCCGATGAAATACCAAGTAGTGTTAAAAGACTCGAATAAAAAATTAACACATAAGGATCATATCTAGACTAATTTCTAAGTCAATGTCAGTAGAAACTTTCAAGATGATGGGCGGAAAATTACAACTTTCGGTTACTTTACATGTCATAATGAAAGTGGCTAAGAATAATCTAATGTTTATTGAAATGTGACATATAAAAATTTAAAAAATTAACGTTGTTCTAGGGATAGAAATTAGTTACGTAATAACGTCGGATATAACTTGTGTTAACGTAAAACGTTAAAGTTACCTTTGCGCTACCTGGTTTAAACGAGTTCTTACCAGTAAAAATATTGGTAAACACAAAAACGCCCTGGAAACGTTAAACAAAGACCTTAGTTGGCTTAAAATGATTTAACAACGGATAGTTTAAATAATTAAATTAGGTAAAAAGAAGGTATGTTATTAGGTAATTGTCCAACGTTTTGGTAACGTTTTGACTAGGTCTCTACGTAGGTATCCTTGGAATTTTGATTTTAAGCTTTTCTGTTTCTTATTGTATTTCGCTGGCGCAATTTTCTAAAAAATTATTAAAATCAGCTGAAATCAAAACTGCGGAGGACAAACGTGTAAAGTAAACACGTACAGTAAAGGCGTACGTCCCGTAATCTTGATTTTTAAAAGTATTTATAAAGACTACTTAACCTAGACCAATGCTTGCTGCTGGTCTTCAGC
>JAHBCN010026268.1:0-10743 GCA_019359885.1 Listronotus oregonensis | reverse complement strand
GTCTTCAAACTGGTACGATCACGTTTTAATTTTTCAATTCAACAAATCATATTTTGACTCTACTCTTAAGGTCATGTTTCGGCCTGACTTACGCATGTTTCCCCCCATCATAACTTTGTTATCATTCTACATAAAGTTATTAAATTTGGTATGTAAATTACACTCCTAAACTATTCAAATTATTTGAAAAATATTATATATATTTTTGGTCAAATATAATGGGGTTTTTTTAAAACCTTTTAAATTTATATATATATATATATATATATATATATATATATATATATATATATATATATATATATATATATATATATATATATATATATATATATATATATATATATATATATATATATATATATATATATATTATGTTTATTTTTGGAATTTTGACCCGAAATTTCCCCGGGAAATCTTGGGGTTTTTTTCCCCCGGGAAATCAAGCTCGAGAAAACTCGAAACCCCTGAGAAATCATATTTGAGTCTATGAAATCAAAAATAAAACTATTTGCGTTTGCCGTTTGTTTTAAACGCGGGCGGCAGGGCGGAAGGGCCAAAGCGCAGTGGTACTGTCTTTTGTACATAATACAATACAGTAGGTAATAAATAGGATGAGCTAAACAGCGATTTTTGCATAACGCCGTTATCGGCGATCGCGATTTTTAAATAACGGCTAATTAAAAGCGTTATCGTGATTGCGACTTTTCGCACTACGCCAAACTAGTGTTTTCATCATTTGCGGCTATTAGCGCTCTCGAGTGTTTCCCCATTTTGTTACTGCATATTAATTTCACTTGCCTGCCTCTTATTGTACTGATCATAAACTGTAAAACTCGCTGCTGACTGGGGAAACTTAGTTTTTTTATAAAAAAATATTGTAAAATACTTATTTCCCCAAACACACCATCATATATGGAATAACTAATGAAATATTATAGAAAACTGTAATTCTGCTTCATAGTTCAGTAAGGTGCGTGAAGATGGAATCGAGAACCCTTTGGAATAAAATACGTTGCATTTCGCTCTATATCACTTAACGCGATGGAAAGCGATTAGCTGTGTTGCATGTTAGTTGACGCGATTTCGCGTATTCTAAAATAATCGCTGTTTCTGTCAACCGCCGTTATTTGCGATTTTAGCCAACGTTTGCTATTAGCTATTTTTTTCAATAACGGCGATTAAATCACCGGTAATGATATATCGCTCATCCCTAATAAAACCACGTTCATTCGTGTTTCGACTCTAGCTGAGTTCAGACGGTTTACAAAAAAGTAGTACACGCAATTTGTAAATTTCTCGACAAACCCGAGAAGACCCGAGAAACGAACCCTTAAATTTAAATATATATATATATATATATATATATATATATATATATATATATATATATATATATATATATATATATATATATATATATATATATATATATATATATATATATATATATATATATATATATATATATATATATATATATATATATATATATATATATATATATATATATATATATATATATAAAACATTTTTAAAACATTGACGAATACTTTTTAACTTTTGCTCGAAATCATTCCGTGAACAGTTTCGCCCTCAAAACCAGGAATAGTGTATGTTTCCCGAGAGGTTTCCTCAATGTATTGCCTGTCTGTATCGCTCAGACTGTGGCATTTATCCTATTCGCATGCAAAAATATCCCCGCTTCTTAAAGGATCAGGATAACGCAGGGATAAGTCTCTGGAAAGACGGACAAACAACTCTCTTCCAGGATTTATGGGTTTCTATCCAAATACGAGTTTATGACTGGAATGAAATACACTTTAGCGTGACACTTCACTCGTTTTTTTTAATCTCGCAATTGGTTTTCAGGAGTTAAAAAAGCTTTATCTTTATCAACTCTAAGTCAAAAAGTGTCAGTTGTAAATAATACAAAATAAAAATAAACATAAAAATCGAGAAAAGCGGTCACAAATGCGCTGGCGGCTCTTGAGGGAGGGCTGTACTACCCTGTACTACCCTTCCTGAAAAAAATTATAAACAAACATGTTTTCGGTCCATTGTTATATTTAGTCTAAATAAATTGAATAAATATATACTCATTATATTATAGTTATTAAAAAACATAGGTATTAAGTATTTATATAAAAAAATTTAAAAAATGATACTGCACAAAATCTCTACGTTCTTTTCGGGAAGTCCTCGTACAAGACCGCACTCCTCGATTGCAGGCGCAGCCGAGATCTGCGAGATTTGAGATACGCCTAGGCTCTCGAAAACCCGCCCGTGGACAGTAAAGCCAGGAATCTGCAACATACGTCGCGGTTGCCATGACAAAACGACGATGTCGCGGCTTGCTTTGGGGCCCCTAAATATTTACCCATCAGTGAACACACAATAATTGATGCGGTTAATTATTCAGGTTTTAAAAATATTGGTTACCATTTCAAGAAATACATCAAAAATTGAAAATCGTTCTTAGCTTTAAAATTAATCAATAGTTATATACCTAACAAGATGCGAAAGTTTACTTTTAGGTGTGAGGTGGTTTTTCAATGGCCAAGGTAAAGCCAAAGGTGGGTTGTCTAAAGGTCCCGTGAAATGCAATATATGCATCTTTTAGTACTTGGAAAGGGTTGACAGAACTGGAAGATAAAATGGGTTTAACATCTAAAAATCCTGCACCCACGGTACTTAGTATTTAGGCTTCATACAAGCCTACGTGGGCTGTCATAAAAAATAGCTATTTATGTATCAAGGGACTGGGACTATACCTGAAGGTCGAAATAGATTTCGACCTGATGGGCATTATAGTCCAGTAAAGCCCGTGGTGCATACAATGCTTTATGTTTTACACAAAAAGAGTTTTTCAATGACTAATTACATTATTTATTCGCAATATAAAAAATAAGTTGCACCTGTACCTGTATACGTAAGTAGATAATGACTGGTGTTAAGTTTGACTTTGATGTTTCTGTCAGTTAGTCAGTTGGCATTTTTTATTTAACGATTTGCTCAAAATGGAAGAAATTCCACAAAATATAAGAGAAAAGGCCATAAAAGCGACCGAAAATCTTTTGCCAGTTAAATCAAGGCAACAGTATGATCGGGAGTATGGCATATTTGGTATTTGGAAAGATGCGAACGCAATTCTTCAAATAACCGAAAACGTTTTAATGGCATATTTCCAGGAACTGGTAAGTTATTGATTTTATTTTAATACATATGTTTAACAAACTTTATTATTTTTAGTCGGAAAAATACAGTCCGAACTCTCTCTGGACCAAGTATTCCACCCTAAGGTCTACGTAGATGGTCTATGAAAATATAGACATTTCGCAATACCATCGTCTCATATCTTTTTTAAAAGTTAAGTCGAAAGGATACGTCCCGAAGAAGTCTAAACTTTTGGAAGGAGAACAAATATTAAAATTTATTAAGAAGGCTTCTTGATGATATCTACTTGGTACACAAAGTCATATTGGTAATGGGTGTTTTTTGGGGGTTTAAGACGAGATGAGTTGGTCAAAATGACCATTGATGACATTGAAGATAGAGGAACAGTCTTGGTTATAAAGGTACCAGAAACTAAAACTTCAACTTCAAATCAAAAAGTTTTACTATCATTGAAGAAGATTTAGGCGCTTTAAATTTAATAAAAAACTACACAACATTAAGACCAGCTGGAATAAAGGAGCGAAGATTCTTTCTTACCTATAGAAAGGGTCGATGTACAGTACAACCCATTGGAAAAAAAACCATAGGAAGCATCCCAACATTGATCGCAAAATTTTTAAAACTGGATAATGCAGAAGCTTACACCGGCCACTGTTTGCGTCGCACATCGTCAACTTTACTTGTTGAGGCAGGTGCTTCGTTTGAAATGCTAAAACAACATGGGAAATGGAAAAGCTCTTCAGTAGCTGAAGGATATATAGAAGAAAGTATTTCATCCAAAAACAAAGTAGCCAAAATGATTGCCAATTCAGTTAATTCCGAGGTTAATTCCGTATCGACTATTGAAAATTCTTTAATGGACTGTTCTTCTATACAAAATAGCGTTAGTGCTACCCCCGCTGCTAACATCACAAAAATACCGACCATTCTATAGTGGGATCAGCTACATTTTCCGGGACATTTCAAAATTGTAATTTTTATTTTGGAAATAAAGTTTAATTTTTAGTATTGTTTAAAGAAAAATTATTTTTTGTATAAACTTGATCTTTATTGTGAGAGAAAAAAATGGATATGCCTGCTTATAATGCCCTAGGTGTGATAGCAGGTATTATTGCTATCATAACATATTCCGTTTCTAAGGTATTATAGATCAATAATAGATAGGTAAAACATAAAAGTATTTTTACTTGCCAAAAATAGTTAAAAATAAATTTTTTGTAGGTAGATCCATTGGCGTATATTGACTTAAAAAAGTGGGGGGACCAATTGCTTTAAGTAAAAAATTAACTCAAATAATAAAGGTAGTATTCAAATATGTGTGAACACTACGCTTTGAGTTGCATTCCGAAAACTTTATAGAATTATTTGATAATAATAAAAAAGCTTATTCTAATACTAAAACCTTGTCCAAGTATTTACAAAAAGCTATTAGAAATAAAAGATGTCTTTTTGACGATCTTTATAGGATTTATTTGATTGCATTCCCAAAACTTTGCAGAACTATTATGTCATTATAAAGAAAGTGTCTTATAGTACTGAAACTTAATGTCTTTCGTCCAAGTATCACAAAATGCTATTAAAAATAAAAGATTTTTTTTACAGTTTTTATAGGAGTCACACAAGTGTGAACACTGTACGCTTTGGGTTGCATCCCCAACACTTTGCAGAATTATTATGTGATTATTAGTGGCGTATATTTAAAATAATATAGGTAAAAAATTCAGTTATTACCCAAATGTATTTAAATTGTTACAAAAAGTGGGGAGGCCTGCCCCTCCTGAACTCAACCCAAGTATACGTCACTGGGTAGATCAGACTTTGTACATAGACATACAATTTCATTAGAAACAACGTTTTTAATAAAGCTTTTTTAAAATTTACCCAAATCATCTCATTTCTTACACATTTTTAACAAGATAACACGTGTTACTTTAGGTAGCAAGATCGTTTTTGTACGAATTTGAAGCAAAAACTGCCAAACTTAAACTGTATTTTAATTTAATAATGGAAAAATTAAACATACTTTTTACAAGACACTGTATAATATATAAAATAAAAGAAAAATAGACCTTTCGAAGTACCAATTTAACTTGCCTTCGGGATTTGTTAACGGTATGAACTGTTTATTTATTTATTTAATACTGTACTGTGAAACGCCCTTTTAGATACTTGATTTTGAGTCCGGTAAAAAAAAATACCGTACTAGTCCGCTTAAATGTACTAGTTGCCCTGTAGCCTCATTAGATTTTTGCAAAATTTCATCAGGAATCAGTTTTCCACGATCTTCCTTCATTTCGTCAATTTCACCAAAAATGATTGTAAAGTAACGCTAGTATTTAACTGATTCTACCTTCCACCTTGACCTAAATAAAAACAGTTGAGTACACAGAACACTGTTTTCGCAGATCTTCTGCAACATTGATTGTAGAATCGTGACCGATCGGTCTATTGTGGCTCACACCCTTCTTTTATATTTCTCCCACCAGGTCCAGACTTTTAAAAAATCTGATGATCCTGTTGAGAGAGAGATCTTTCACCTCCCCCGGCAACAAGGTGTCATTGCCGAGAATTCCGAATCTTAGACGTGCCATTGCTGGGCACGAACACAGTATGTGTTCTGCCGATTCATCCCCCTCCATGCACATGCGGCACTCGGCGTCTTGAGCTAGGCTAATCTTGTGCATGTGGTATTTCAATCTGCAGTGTCCCGTGTACAGGGTGTCCCAAACTGGACGCGTTCTTATGGGAACAACCCTTATTTGAAGGGATAGAAAAAAATTGACCAAGGTGTCCCGAGCTCAAATTTAATAAGAAAACTACTGGCGGTAACAAAACTTTGCTACCTCTTATCGTTTGGCCACTAGAGGGCGTTTCTCGAATTTGGTCGATTTTTTAAATGCCCAATAACTTTCTTATTAATAAAAATAATTCATTTTGATAAAAACTTTCTTACGGCACTTTTTTTCGTAGAATTCATTGCGATAGGCAGATTTTTTACAGGACGTTTAGATTTTCGTGCACCACCCCAAAATCAATTTTTTTAAATGGACCACCCTATATATTATAAGATTTTTTAAAAGCTGGTAAAATTTCCTAAATTTTGAAGTATCACTTGTTATGTTTATCTTAAAAACCATTAGCAGTATTACGATTTAAAAATTAAAATAATGTGCCTACAGAAATGAACATTGCCATGACTAATAAAATGACATAGGATGCTAACATGTTATGATTAAAACAACAGATTTTAAGTTTTATGATAAGATTACTCATAGTTGATATATTAAATTAATAATTATCTAAAACACAAACGACAACAACAACAACAAACCAACAGTATTAACAAAAATACATAACTCTACCTGATCCTAATATAAAATTTATGGAATTTAATTAACGATAATAAATAAACAAAAATAAAATAAAATTATGTGAACAAATGTTCAAATTGTCTCCCATTTTGTTGTACGCAAATTCTACATCTTTTTTTAACCGCATTAACTGCATTAATAAGTTCTATATTTTGAACTCGGTTAAACGCAACTCGCAACGCCCTTTCTAATTCTTCCCGGCTATTAAAATTATTGTTTTTATAAGTAAGGTCTTAATTCTACCCCAAAGAAAAAAATCTAAGGGAGTCAGGTCCGGTGACCTGGCAGGCCATTGTATGGGCCCTTGATTTCCCATCCAATTTTCACCAAACTGAACATAAAGGTTATCGTTTATGATCCTTGCACAATGCGCAGGGGCACCATCATGCTGGAAGAAGACTCTGGATATCAGATTTATGGGAATATCTTCTAAGAATGGTTCAACCTGGTCCCTTAAAATATCCAAATATTGTCTAGAATTCAGTGGTTCATCATAAATGTAGGGTCCAATGAATTGTCCTCTAAAAATTCCCACCCACACATTGAAACTAAATCTTCCTTGTTGTCTGTTTTGGACAGTCGCATGGGGATTTTCTTGGGACCAAGTGTAATCATTAAACCGATTAAATATGCCCGCACTACTAATCGAAGCCTCGTCAGACCAAATACAATTTAAAGCAAAATTTGGTTCATTTTGTATTTTATTTAAAAACCACTCACAAAAACGAGTTCTTCGATCAAAATCCCCAGGGAAAAGATGATGGATTTTGCGGGTTCGATAAGGCTTAAATTTGTTTTTTTTTTTCAAAATCATGTGGTTTTTACTTCTGGATATGCCAGTCTCTGCTTCAAGTTTTCTTGTGGAAGTTGTACCATTATTTTCATATAAAGTGCCCAATACGGTTAGAGTTTTTACTTCATTTTCGTTTTGAATTTCTTGATTTTGAGCATAATTTGCTCTGAGTTTGTTAAAAGAGCAAAAATTTTGAAGATTAGGGGGCAAGTCTAGCAAATCTTTCCCTGGATGGTTGCTGCCGATCGATATCTTTAAAAAATACAAGTTTTTTTGCCGCCTGAGCATTTTTGTTGCTTTCTATGTAACATTGAAGCATGTTGAACTTTTTAAAATTTTCATACATGTTTTAACACTTTTCAAAAACCTTTCTTAAAAACTTATTTAAATTACTTTTTTTTCTACTAAAAATACCAAAATATTTAACAATATCAAGTACCACTGTCAATTCTAAACTATTCAGAAGCTGTTAAAATATTAAAACAAAAAAATAATATGCACGGCCTACTGCTTTTTTACGTAGCAACTTTAAATATGTGACTTTAATCATAATATGTTAGCATCCCTATGTCATTTAATTAGTCATGGCAATGTTGATTCCTGTAGGCACATTATTTTAATTTTAATTATGATACTGCTAATGGTTTTTAAGAAAAAATAAAAGTGATACATCAAAATTTAGGAAATTTTACCAGCTTTTCAAAATCTTATAATATATAGGGTGGTCTATTTAAAAAAATTGATTTGGGGTGGTGCACGAAAACCAAACGCCCTGTAAAAAATATGCCTATTGCAAAAAAATTCTACGAAAAAAAGTGCCTTAGGAAAGTTTTTATAAAAATTTAAATTTTATCTTTATTAATAAGAAAGTTGAGGCATTTAAAAAATGGGACGAAATTCGAGAAACGCCCTGGCCAAACGATAAGAGATAGCAAAGGAGCCCCGTTTTTTCTTTTAAGTTTAGCCCGGACATTTGTTAATTTTTTTTCTATCCCTTCAAATAAGGGTTGTTCCCATAAGAACGCGTCCAGTTTGGGACACCCTGTACAGTCCCACTAAAGTTTTAAGGTGTACCCTTAATTGCTCCAGTAGTTTGACAGTACATTGTTGATTCGGTGGGCTTATAAAGGCCTGCGGAGGTCTGCGGATTCATTACCCTCTAGGCCGGTGCAAGGGGTCGATAAGGGGGGGGGGGGGGTAATGGGGGTAGTTACCCCCCAAACCCTACCTACCACGTCGTCGGCAAATATATTCACCCGAAGTGGATCACCAAAATGACAATTAAACTCACAACACACATGTATTAAAGTATAGTGCAAATTTGCACCCTAAAATATTTTTACATGGACAAATTCAAAAATGAATGTTACGACATAATTTTGATGCTGGTTAAAACTGAGTTAGAACTATGGTTTAAAAAATGGAAAAACGAAACAAATATCCCAGATTCTGCAATTTCAACTCTTAAAACGTGTGATAAACAGTTATACCCTTATGTTCATTTAGCATTATATCTTGTATGTACTATGCCAGTGAGCCTTGCATCCTCCAAGATTTCTCCCTTTAAAAAAGATTGAAAGATGAGTCAAGAACGATAAGTTGGTTTGGCGCTTTTACATGTGAATAGAGACATATTAATAAATACAAATTCCATTGTGAACAGATTTGCAAAAATGAAAAAAAGTCATTTGGATTTTATATTACAGTTGGTGTTTAATACTTGATTTCAATAAAGCGTTTTTCATTTAAAAGCTATGTTGAACAAAGAATTGTCAATTTAAAAATAGTAATTTAAAATTAAGTTCTTTGTTTCGTTCATAATGTAAAAAAAGATATTGGTACATATGTATAAAAAGTTACTTGTCTGAATACATGTTTACCATGTAATTAAAGTTTGAATTAGTTGCGCACTTTTTATTTTTTTAAATTTTTAATAATTTCGCAAATACAAAGCTCCTTCTTATGGTAAATTTTATTTAATTGTTACTATATTATTATATTTCTATACTTTGATACTAAAAAAGAAGCACTTTAACAGGCGAAAGAAATACGGAAGAAAAAATTTTATTATTATTATATAGTTATTTTTTTATAAATGGTTGATGAGGTTTTTTAGGGCAAATTTGTTTTTCCGCATGAGGCGTCAGCTAAGTTGGGAAAAGCAATTGAGTGCTAAGAACCTATTTTGGGGCATGCTAAAAACATTTTTTTCTGTTAAGTTTATACAAAATGTGCAAACATTATAAATGTCATAAGTCAATAAAAAACTTTACCATATTTTGACTCAATAACAACAGAATTATTTTCTATCAAATAACAGTTTATGTGACATATTTTGTTAGCTTTGTGTTCGGATTGGTTTTTCCGATACCAAAATTACCCCTCCCAGGAAAAAATATTATCGACGCCCTTGGGCCGGTGTGTCCAGGTATCCAAATAATGTAACCTATTGTTTTGACCCAGTTTGGGAGGCCTTTCAATTGCAGACGGTTTTCGAATTGATCGGCTTGATTTAAGAGCCTTAAGAGCTACTTGACTATCGGAGAATTTTTAACTGTCTTACGTGTCCAGTGCCGATCAACCAGCATTCTGGCACACATCTCAATAGCAAATACCTTCGCTTTAAATGGGGGAAAGTGCCCAGGCTGAAGGAAAACTTGCCCCGGCCTTTGTCCATATTCCAGTTCCAACACCGTCCTTGGTTTTGGAGCCATCGGGGTACCAACAGATGTCAGCCCGGCAGGTCGGTCGTTTTTCGACTCCAGTCCTCCCTTTTTGGGTAGACTAATGTAGGGCCGGTTGTAATTGGTTGCTGTAGGCATTATGCTGAGGGCATTCCAGTCTGTACAGGTCAGGACATTCCCGGGGGGACTGGGGCCCATATGACACGCCTGCGGTTTTTTACTGACCGCTTGAAAATCTGTAGGTTGCCCACCTTGCCCTCTCCAAGTAATTTGTAGAGAGGCGTCCTAGGGGGGCTTAGGAGGCCTGTCTCTGTAGCCTAGATAGCTTTGCTTTTTGGGCAGCCCGAGATAATAACATTAAAACGCCATGGAGAATGGAAATCTTTAACTGTAGCTGAAGGCTACATTGAAGAATCAATTTCTAAAAAAACTATAATAGCAAGTTAAATTCTAGAAGGTAAATCAAGTACTAGTACTGGAAACCTGACCACAGTTCGAAAAAGAGTTTTAAGTAAAGAACACACAAGCAGAAATTAAAAAAAGATTCCAAAAATTACTGGAAATGAAGTTCGTTCATCAGTTTTAAATTTTTAAATTTATAGTATTGTTTTCCAGTTATGTTTTTAAGCGAATAATTGTTTTTTTTTTTTTAAAAAATTTTTCCCAATAATCTTTAATAAAAAAATTTTAATAAAAAAATAACTTGATCTTAAAATGT
>JAHBCN010026267.1:0-10725 GCA_019359885.1 Listronotus oregonensis | reverse complement strand
CAGTATATTAAGAGATAATAAAAATTTATTACAGATTCGAAACCTACGGAATTAACTGAAAATTTTAATTTTTTTAAAAAAATTTTTGAAGGTTGTAATTGACACTGGAAAGGGTATACAATGTTCCAACGCAAAATTACCCTAAGCAGAAGTAAAAAAGGAAAGTTTAGATGGTAGCTAAACCGAAAACCGACAAAAACAACATCGACATGATGAAAAAAACAGGAGATTTTGGGCCCTTTCCCTTTCCCGTGACAAAATCTACTGCATTCAGACCCCAGAAAACATCGATGTTCAATTGAATTTTTTTAATGCATTATTAAATATTTGAATTTTATGTAAATTATTGAAGGGATAGGTCTTTAGGTTAGATTAGGGAGGTGTAGACTTGTGTAGTACGTGTCTGACACACGCTCTCTCTAAAAAATGTACCATACTTTTCAAAATAGATGGCAGTTTATGTGTAAACCCTAGGTGTTATTTGTTTGTAATTTTTATTTTTGTTAATTGTATTAATGAAGAAATAAACACTTAATGAAAACATCGGTGTCAAAACATCGTTTAAAATATCGTTGCATCGATGTTTTGCAATAGTTAACATCGATGGCTAACATCGATGTTTTTTTTTTGCTGAAACATCGATGTTTTAGAAACATTGATGTATCTTTTGCATCCCTATTTGAATACTTTTTTTCTAATTTTTCATCGGCCATGACAATGCCAACACCCCGCCGGTACATGAACTTTTGTCTTTGTCAGGGACCACCCGAAACGTCTTCTACGCACCGCCAAAACGCCTGGCGAAACATTTATTTCCGAAACGTAACGGGCGTTCGTGCTCAAAAAAAGCACTCCGCGAATATAAAGAAAAAGCCCGTCGGCCGTCGAAAATTTTAAAATTTTGTATCGGAACGGTAAAAAAGGGGCTTTTAGTGGGCGATGATACTTTATATGCAGAGTACAGAGTTAACCGATCTCCGTTTATTTTTTGCTCGATTTTATGTCTATTTCGAAACAGTGATGTTATTTATAAGTAAGACCCGGTGTAAGGGTGTCCCAAATTAGATTTTCATCTTTGGGGAAACCCTCGAAAATTTGGAACAGATACGAGGTCGATTAATAGAGGAAAAATTCCCTATTTATACTGATCAAAGTGCCACCTTAAAATTTTAAATACTTTCAAAGATTTTTCAAAAAAACGAATATTCGCGATTTTTTTTTTATTTTTTTTACTCTTTTTAAAATAGGTTTAACCAAATAAATTTTGCATTTTTATTGCTTATTTTTCCTTTTTTACAAAGACAGTGTTATTAGATTTACACACCGAGTTTTGTCTTCGAGCTGTCATCATCAATTTGGTTTTTTAAATACGGCCCTGGATTTTTTATTACGTATTTTAAGAGCTTTTGGGATTTTTTTATTTTGGGGACAGTCCACGAAGGCTGATGCCTGGGTACTAACGTACAGGGGGTGTCTTCGTGTGGTGAGAGGGACTTTGCCCCCACAGGGGACTTAAATTTTTGGAGATTGGGGGGGAAAAGGGAAAATTTTGCGGGCTGCAGGTTCCATAGTCTTGACACTATAGAAAAAAAAGGAACGAAAAAAAGGGGGGTTCGGGGCCTTTTAACTGAACTGAAAAAAGGAACAAAAAAAAGTTAAATTACGTGTTGCTCTGTTACTGCCAGGGGAGGAATTATACTGGCCAACCCTCTGAGCAGAACCCGGGAAAATACCTATGAACAGCGACAGATCCCCACAGCTCGAGGGGGTGGGCAAGAAGAGGAACCCCCTCTGTGAGCGTTGGATCTTTAAAAAGACGAACGGTTCTTTTTTGAATGGAGTCCAGAAGGCTAAGGGGGTTGAAACGCCACCCCAGACTTTAAGAACAATATTTCAAAGAGGGTCTGATTTGGGATACATACAGATTTACAGTTTGGGAAGAAGAGAAATTTTTTCTGGCTCTAAAGAGAAACCCAATTTTTTTGAAGCTGCCGAAGCTATGGATGAAATGTGTTTGGAAGTTGAGATTATTCTCAAAAGTAACGCCGACTAGATTAAACGACTCTTTGTTTGCAGAATTTGGCCGCTCATTAAGGGATGAGCTTTTTGCAGACTTTTTCGCGACAGCGAACATGACTGTGTTTTTGAGGCATTAAACTGAACCCCATTTTTGGCGCCCCAACCAAGATAAGTTTGAGGTCTTGTGAAAGAGATATTGCATTGACCTGCGCTTGTTTTCAAAATCAGAATTACACGGTTTTTTAAGAAATTGAATACTAAAGTGGAGGGTACTATCGTCAGCAAAACCAGAATGGGAATTGTGGAAGAGAGAAGATCGTTAATTTTAGAAGAAACAGCGGGGGTGTCGCACTGAGCCCTGAGGCACCCCAGCTTTAAATTTTGGGAGAATTGGAGGAATGACCATCTACACTAACTGATATACGTCGATTAAAAAGGGAAAACGGGAAAGCCAAAAGAAAAGTTTAGGTGGAAGACCGTAAAAAGGGGAAGTTTGTTAAGAAGCCCATCATGCCAGACCTGATCGAAAGCTTTGGATATGTCAAGAGCAACGATCTGGGATTCACCAAGAAACTCAAGGGACTTGTTCCAGTTTGGGAGACAAAGGGAAAGAAGATCAGCTGTGGATCTACTGTGACGGAATCCATATTGTCTATCATGTAAGATCTTTTTGTTTTTCCAGATACTTTAAGATCCAAAATGAATTTTTCCATTACCTTTCAAACAACTGGGAAAAAAAGATATAGGTCTATAGTTAGGGAAAGGGGGACTTTTTTTCCTTTTTTGGGGGCAGGTTTTAAAATGCAGCTTTCCAACTCTCCGGGAAAAAGCCCGTGTTTTAAGAGATTCGAAAGAGGCGAGTTAAGATGGGTGCAAACTCGGGAGCACATTTTTTTTTAAAACGATTGCTGGGATGCCATCCAGCCCAGACGATTTTTTAGTATTAAGAGAAGAAAGAATACGTTTTATCTTTTTTGACTTTAAAAATTATATCGGACAATTTATGGGAAAATGGGACAACTGTTGGAAAAAGGGAAAATTAATTTGGGGGATCAAGCGTAGAATTGGCAGCAAATTTTTTGGCAAAAAGTTCGACTAATATTTTTGGAAAAAAACCCAAAAAACTTTGCCATTTGAGCAAAAGAGAAAATTTATCTTTTTTTTTGATTGTTAAAAAGGTCTTTTTCATCTGGATGGTCTGATTTTTACTGATTTCTTGCTTCGATGCGCCTGTCGATTTTCGGGACTGGGGTTTTAAAAAAAACTTTTTTTGGGCTTGAAGTTTTAAAAATCGGTTTTTTTCACAAGATTTAGAAAAAACCCCGGTTTGTGATTTGGTTATGGGGTTCTTTTTTTGGGGGGGAATATAGGTCTGCCTAGTTGAATTGTTTCGGGTAATTTGTTTACATATTTTTTAAGGATCGTGGAGAAAAAACAGGTAGGATTCCAAGGGTAGCTGGCAAAGAAATCTCTTAGACCATCCCAGTCGGCCGAATTGTAGGGGCCAGATGGTTTGTGGCGGCATGCTTTTTAGTTGCCTCAAAAAAGAGGGGGAGTATGGGTACGGGATCAAACCCTTTGGGCAGAGCGACCAAGGGGGCAGTTTGGGGTGCTTGATAGAGTTTGGGGGTTGAAGAAAGAAAGAGATCTAGGGGTTTGAATTATGGGTGGAAACCCTAGAAAGTAGGTAGGTTCCATAATTAGATTGGTGAGCGAGTTGCTGATTGCGAAATTTTCTGCTGCTCTGCCTTTTTATCATTTTTTGTGGAGCCTAGCCAAACCTTATTATGAACATTAAAACCCCGGGGGACGATTACTTTGACCAATGGAAACTGGGAAATAATATTGTCGATCTTTATTGAAAGGAAATCAAAGAACTCGTTGTAGGAATTGTCAGACGGGGACCGGTATATACAGCAGATGAATTTAGTAGAAGATCTGAAAGTAAGTTTAAGCCAACGAATATCAGGCCTACCTGATTCGAGGTTATAGACGAGAGCCAAAGCGCCCAAAAACTGTTTGAACTTACTAAGGCTAATTTTTTTATGGTTGATTAGAAATGGTTGCGTACACAAACATACTTTAAGTCAGTCAAGCGAACCTGAGAACAGGTGACTCAGGTGCGCTATCAAAGGTGTCGTACCTGCGGGTAATGAAATGAATTTACTAAGGCTGGTGTGAATTGTTATACAACTTGTATATTGCATATAAATAAAAAGTTGTAATGGTCAGTCAGTTAAGAATATGGGGACAGAGCTGGTCAGTCAGCCGCAATGTATGTGCAAAAATAAATAATGTGCAATTCCATTTACTACACTTCAAAATTTTTTAGGAGTATTAAATATTATTTAACTATAAAAAATTGTCAGTCATTCATTTAACGGGACAAGGCCCGTCAGTCAGCAAAATAGAAATAAAATTTCGCGCGCACTCGGTTGGAAGCGATTTGAACAGGTAAGAGCGCAGGTATATCCGCACGCAAGTGGTTGGAATGTAAACACAATAGATGGGGGTCATTGTACTCTAGTATAGGATAGATAGACCTTGTCCCCACCACCGAATCCTCTCTGCTGCTCCAAAATATACCCGTTTTTTCTGCCTAATAGCATCAGTAATGTTCAATCTGTAGTGAGTGAAACATCTGTTTCTCAAAATGAACAAAGTTTGTGTATTCTGCCTCAAGAAGCATCAGCCATTAATAATATTTACGGAAGAAACTTAAAAATTGTAAAGACATTTTAGAAATTCGGGTAAAATATAAATATTAGCGCCACGATAATGTATCTTTTACTTCACGTCCCGGACAAATTGAGTGCTACCATATAGTCATTGCTACAGAAAGCTTACATGGCTTTAAGCAAGAAGTAGATAAAAATTACGGTAAGATACAATTTAATATTAACATTTTGTGGCAGTTAAAAATAATTAAAATCGTACTTATTAATATCGTATACTGTAAAAATATAGAGTATAGCTATATTGAGACATCGTATAGTACATAACAAAATAAAGAGCAGTCGGTACGCATCCAGAGATTTAAACGTAGCGCATGGCGGCGCGTGGGTGCGGCGTGGGTGCGGCGGTATGGGTGCATTTTGGCGCGAATACAGGGATTTAGACGCTCAACTGTATGTGTGGCATGGGATGAGTGTATTTTGGCGCGAATACAGGATTTAGATGTTTAACTGCTATGTGCAAGGCTGAGGGGTGTGTATTTTGCGAAAATACAGGGATTTAGACGCTCACGTTTGCGTGTTTTTTTATACGCGTGGCAGCGTAGGTATTTGCGCATGTGCAATTTCTTTTCTTTTTTTTAATTTGCCCTTGAAAATTTTAATACATCAGTATGTCAAATAAATAAAAAAAAGAATAAATTATCAATAGTTTTTACAACTAATGCATTTCATTGTATTATACCCAAAACGAAGTTGTACAGTTTACCACAGGGGAAAAAACTAGCAACCACAGGGCCATCCTGTTCTGAATCAAGGTATGCATAAAATATTATCGAATTAAAATAATAATTATTTAACTATAAATAATTAAATATATTTATTTTTTTTTTTTTAACTTTACGGGCTGCATAGATAAATGTTTAACATCGTTTTACGCCTATTTCATTAATATCGATAGTGAAAAATAAATTATCTATAGTTTTATTTATAACTAATGCTTTAATTGTATTATAAAACGCAATTGCCCGATGCCCCCCAGGGGGAAAACGGAGAAATAGGGGGGGATCGTGTTCTGAGCCAAGGTATGCGAGAAATATGTACGAATTAAAAATAATAATTATTCAATCATCAATCATTTAATATATAATATTTCTTTTTATACAGAGACTCGGCAACTGCTAATGAATCTGAGAAAACTGCGGAGATTGTAGAGGCTATATGTTCTCAAGCAAGGTACAAAATATTACAAATTCTTAATAATTTTTATGTATTATACTTAAATAATTTTTAATGTAAATAAATAATTTTTTAGTGCTAAAACAGTCGAAGAAGAAGAAGAAGAAAAATCAATAGACGATGGCATCTGTTTTATTTGCAAAAAAAGGAAAAAAAAAAGGACGGGAAAAGTTTTTTGCGGGTTTTCTTGCTGTTTCGTGGGGAAAAAAAGATTTGACTTGGGGAAAAATCAAGCATTTTGGGACTCAAATTTAAAATTTGTCTTTAAAAAAAGGGAACAATGAAAAAGATAAAACCGCCTTAATGGTTTGGGAAATTTCTATCGTAGTGAAGTACCTGCGTATACTGATGAATTTTAATCGATGGTTTTTTTCTTGCATTTAATGAAGGACGGCCCCGACCTTCGGAAATATTTCGAAAAATTATTGCAAAGCATTGTAAAGTTTAATGAAAAATATCGCAATAATTTTTGACAGATATTTTTCACCATCAATTAAAGGTTTCGAGCATGATTGGTGATACTTCGGAAAAGCGCGATTCAACATCTCTGGGCCTGACAAAAATGCAGCACAGATTTTTCGAAAGAATTGCGAAATATTAAATTCAAAAATTTCGAAAATTCCTTATTGATCATTGGGGTAATGATGAAAGACCCTATTGGGGATTAAAACCGTCCCAAATTTAAAATTTTGATCAGTGCTATCAGTATACTGTAAACGATGGCAGAATAAACAACCATTAAGATAATTTTTCAGTCAAGAGGAAGGGGCAAAAATAACCATGCATGTAACATCGTGCAAAATTCTAACATTTTGATCAGGTGTTCAGACACTGATATACTTGTCATAATGTTAGGGAAAAAAAAAGATCAAGTGCATCGAAATTTGGTTGAGGTTGGAAGTGGAAACCGGAAAGAATCATCGATGTAAATAAAAATTTTACGAAGAATTGGGAAATTCTTTTGTAATTCTCCGGGGTCACGCTTTTACTTGCGATTTTTTAAAAGCATTTTATAAAAAGGGGAAAAAAGACCTCTCAACTGCTTCGCCAAAGCGCGGATTTTCAAAAAACTTTCGCCGACCTTGGGACCTAAACGACAATAACGGAGGAGATATTTGAAAAATTCAAGCATTTGTGTGCCACTTATACGGCATGAAAAAATTGAAAATGTGAACGAAGCACGGTTCGTTTTATTTTCAAAAACATACAAATGCCTGGCACAATGATTCGTTCAAAATTAAAGCGCACGTTGATGGATCAAGTATGCCGCCAAGTCAATCAGAATTGCTGCAACAATTTCAAGAGCCGCTTACATAGCAAATATTTGCGCAATGCTTATAAAAGTTATCACGGAACTGTCTCCAATCGATCACGGTGGAAAATAGTCGAGGGAAAATACATGAATTTGATTGGTTTCAAGGCGATCAATTGCCACAATTGGTCAACGATGTCGTTCTTCAACCTCCAGAGGAAAATTCAGGTATGCAATAGTTGGCAAAGTTAAAAAATAATTGCCATTTATTATATATAATTGCATCAGTTATTTTAATTTTTTCAGGATTCTCGATCAGAAACTCAATCGGAAACAAACCAGGACATTGACGTTTCGATTACGATGAAATCAATGAATTTGATGAGTCGGAGGAAGAACTGATACCGAATGTTTCAGTACAGCATTCATTTTATTTTTGTATATTTGTACATAATAAAGTTATAATATTATTGAATTATAATTAATAAATTTTTTTATTCAATCTTAGTCTGTTAAACGCAATAAATGTAACGATTATAATAAAAAAGAAGCAAGCCGTTACCTGCGACGCCGAGCGCGCACGCGAAATTTTTATTTTATTTTGTTGACTGACGGCCTTGTCCTGTTAAATAGATGACGGATCATTTATTTTATGTTTAAAATCATATTTAATACTCCTAAAAATTTTGAAGGGTAGTAAACAGGAATTGCACATTATTTATTTTTTGCGCATACATTGCGGCTGACTGGATTTGTCCCCATATTCTGCTGACTGACCATTACAACTTTATTTAGATATGCAATATACTAAGTTTTATAAATCACTTTTCATTTTAGTAAATTCATTTTATTACCCGGCAGATACGACACCTTGATAGCGCACCTGAGTCACCTGCTCTCAGGTTCGCTTGATCGACTGCAGTATGTTTGTGTACAACCATCCTAATAAACTATAAAAAAATTAGCCTAGTAAATTCAAACAGTTTTAAGCGTCATTCTGGACTATTAGAAACCCTAACACAAGCCAGGTCAGTTGCGAACGGGCACAAACGCCGCCATGGGGTCGAAAAGATGAAATGAGGCTCATAACCTGGGAAAAGGAGGTGGTTGGTTGCCGTTTTGGGACTTATTTGGGTGTCAAAGAACAGTATGTGGGGTTTGCAGGATTGAAATAATGGTGAACAGAGTTCACGTTAGAGTTAAGCCCACATATTTTGTAAACGATATCAGACTTTTCGATGGTGGCTCCCAAATGTACCCTCGCCCGGAGAACCGAATGGAGGGGTATTTTACCTCCGGATAACTTCTTTATTGCCCGGGTGTGCCATCATCATTATTTCCGGCTCTAAAGAGGAAAAAAGGAAAGAAAGAAAAAGAAAGAAGAGGAAGAAGGAAACTAAAAGAGAACGAAGGAGGAGGAAGAAGAAACTGACTCACCGCCCAGAACTGAAACGTACTTCAAGACTTCACGAGTCCTTTAAAGGGCAAGCGGGGTGGTGCACCCACCGCCTCATAAGGCGAGGAAAGCTCTACCACCTACTGGATCCTAAAACCAAAGCGATGTATGTCACACTTATTCGAAAATAATTTTAATGTTTTCCTAACAAAAGCATATTCCTCTGTATCTCTAACACATGGTTTCTTACGGAAATTGCCATTAATATGAATTCTTTAGAAAAAGTGCGATACACCTTAGTTTTGGGACCTTAGAAGCTCCTAAAATACGTAATAAAAAATCAGGGCTGTATGAAAACAAAGTTGATGATGGCAGCTCAAAGACAAAATAACACTTCTTGTAGAACAGAAAAAGAGCAATAAGGGAAATTTACTTTTTACCATTTAAATAGAATCATAAAAAAAAAAAGGAAACCCGAATACTCTTTTTTTTAACCCCGGTGTCTTTAAAATTTTTAAACTTTTAAGGTGGAGCATCAAATTCCCAATTAGCCTCATTTATTCGACCTCGTACTTTTAATTTTCCCGAGATCCCCATGATGAGGCCCTGTACAAACAGAATTGCTCTACCTCTTACTGTTTTCAAATACCCCGAACTAACTAACCAAAACCCAAAATACGCCACCCTGTACACTATGAAAAATCCTCCCTCTGTCTTTCTCTTTGCTCTTATATCGTAATAGCCAAGCTCTGGTTCGGTGGTCGATAGAAAGACATCTAAATAAAGGGGGGATTTTTTTGGTCAATGCCCTAGGCCCAAGATGGAAATGGTTCATTTGGCACAAATTTTTGATTATTTTTTTGACAAAAATTGTCTAAAAATTTGGGGCCCATGCCGATTTTAAATTTTTGATGGGGTTTTTTTGGGTGATCATGAACAAAAGAATTTTTGCCAAAATTTTGTTTTCGAGATATTCTTCAAAACCTTTTCATTTTTTCCTTTTTTTGAAAAATTCTTGATTTTAACACTAAATTTTTTATAAACACTTTTAAAAAACTTTTAAAATTTATTTTACATTTTTTTATTGCAAAATTTAATTTCAAAGGCGACCATTTTTAAAAAAACTTTAAATGGTTGGGTTTAAAATAAAATTTTATTTAAATGAAAAAAAGGTGTAAAATAAATAAAAAAACAATTTTTAAAAATTGTGCTAATTTAGGTAAAACAAAAATTTTTCCAAAAAAAGAAAATTAAAATAGGTTATTTTGATTTTCAAGTTTATGATGAATGCTAGAAACGAAATGTTGCCCTTTTGATTTGAATCCCGGGCCCCCCAAAAACCCCCGTATACCAAATTTGATCAAAATCAAGAGACAACTTTCGAGACAATTAAGATTTTTTTTTTAAATTTTTAAAATATAAATAAAAAAATGAATAGCCAAAAATTTTTAAATTTTTTTTTTATCGGCCGTCAAAAAAAGTCAGAAATTCGGCCCCTAGAATACCCCCTTTAAAGTATTTAAATTTTTGGCAACCAACTTGACAGATGCTTTAAAAGGGTTTTTATTTAAATGACAAGGTTATAAAATAGATCATGGGGGGTGCCAAAAAAACCGGTTTAAATGTTTAAAAGAAAAGTCAGATTTTGACCGGTTGCCTACTAAAACATTGAAAACCTGACAATGGGTTTTTTAAACATTCTAAACCTTTTAACTTTTTGAAAACCCGCCAAAAATTTTTTTTTGTTTAAGACCATTTGATACCACTTAAAAATAACTTAAATGCATCAATGTCATGTCACCATGAAAGTCATTTACCCAAAAATTTATTAATTTACTAAAAATGAAAGGTCTGTCCATTACTTGCATAACCAACTTTACCTCCGTCATTATTTTACAGAACAGCGCGCGACCATAAAGGCGTTATAAAAAAAAGACTGTCCTTTTCTATCTATTGCACCTGTTTCACTTGAACCGACCTATTATGCTAGACATGCTTGCCTATTTATCTATTTCTTGTCTAGGATTGCCCAGTTCTAAATACCTTTTTCCTTGAATAACTGGGGCAACCAATTTTCTGTTTCCTAGTGGGTTTCTTTTTATTTTTAAAAGACTGGGGTTAATAAATAAGGAATAATTCAAAAAAAT